>JXTB01000816.1:0-22478 GCA_002914805.1 Parasponia andersonii | reverse complement strand
TAAAATTCTTAAAAATTTAAGTAAGTTTGTAAGAATGGATAAATTTGAATCTTAATTAAGCTAGTTTGTATACTGTAGATTAGATTAACATTTTGTTGAAAATGGACCCAAGTATTATAGAAAAAAATAAAAATTTGAGCAGTCAGATACTACAAAATAAAAAATAGAGGACTTAAAAGTGATATATCGACGACGAAAGAAGGATTGGGAGCCGAGGAGGTGATATTGACCCAAACCCAAATTATTGGAATCGGGCCAAGGCAAAGGATATGTATGGGCCTGGGAAGGGTATTTTCGACTGTTAACTTTCGTCTTTTTAGGGTTTTAGGTATCATATCATTTCATATCGTATTTAATCAGTTTTGGCACAGTGCTTGTAATTCTCTTTCTTTGAATCTCAATTCTCATCAGACTAAGTCTAGCTCTCCTCCGCCATGGCAACAGCAGCCACCGCCGCTCCGCCACGCCAACTGTCGCAGAAGGAGGCCGACATCCAGATGATGTTGGCGGCTGAGGTCCATCTGGGCACCAAGAACTGCGACTTCCAAATGGAGCGCTACGTTTTCAAGCGCCGCAACGATGGTCTTCTTTCTCCCTATTCTATTCTCTTTCATTATTATTATTATAAGCATTATTTACTTTCTTCATATGATATTCTAGTTTCGTATGATGTAATGCTATACGATATGATGGGCAATACCTATTTTTTTGTTTTTTTTAAGTGGAGATCTGATAGCTTGTAGGCTTACTGTTTTGTGTTGTATATTCTGCTTTCGTTTATGTTTCTTTTTTGCATTTGTTGAGAGATAGTTGCACTGTAGCTTAGAAGATGGATGCTTCTCACATTCAAGAATATATTTGTATTTGTATTTGTATTTGTATTTGTATTTGTATTTGTATATGTATTGTGTGTCTCTTGTTTAGCTGCTTTTGCTTATCTTACTTGCATCTCCCTTGAGTAATAAATATGCAAGTTTCGCTGGAAATGAGAATCAAATCGATTTATGCACCAAATTTTCTGGTAAACGAGCTTTTTCAGCTGATGCTTACTTTGAGAAGAAAAGTTGCACATTTGTTAATTTCCCGTTTTGTTCCTAACTAGTCAATTTACATATACCCAGGAATCTACATCATCAACCTTGGTAAGACGTGGGAAAAGCTTCAGCTGGCAGCCAGGGTTATTGTTGCTATTGAGAACCCACAGGATATCATTGTTCAGTCTGCAAGGCCATACGGTCAGAGAGCTGTCCTCAAATTTGCTCAGTACACTGGTGCTCATGCTATTGCCGGAAGGCATACTCCCGGAACCTTCACCAATCAGCTTCAGACATCATTCAACGAGCCTCGTCTCCTTATCCTCACTGATCCTAGGACTGATCATCAGGTGCTTTGATTACCACCTTCACCCCGTTTTGTTTCTCTTCATAATCTTGGAGATGGTTGTTATATATCTACAATGACTCCACCATTTTTTTCCCTTTTTTGTTTACAGCCCATTAAAGAAGCTGCTCTTGGAAATATACCAACTATTGCTTTCTGTGACACCGATTCTCCCATGAGGTATGTTGACATTGGTATTCCTGCCAATAACAAGGGGAAGCACAGCATTGGGTGCCTCTTTTGGCTGTTGGCTAGGATGGTTTTGCAGATGCGTGGTACCATTCGCACAGGGCATAAGTGGGATGTTATGGTAAGCACTATATGCTTCTGCGGTCAAATTTATTTCCTAATCTTGATTAGCTACTGACCATCAAACATCCTTACCAAGACAATTCTCTCTTTCACTGTGGTGGAATAGGCTTGTTTTTTAGTTGCAAGCAGTAGAAATGGTGTTTAAGATGGCATTTCCTTAAAACAAAGTTGCACAAGTTTGAAGCCTTAAGCGGAGGGCTATTATCCTCTATGACACATAACCTGTCACGTGTTCTCTTCTCTGTCTGCAGGTGGATTTATTTTTCTATAGGGAGCCTGAGGAGGCCAAGCAACAAGATGAAGAAGAAGCACTTCTCGTCCCTGACTATGGTATTACGGATTATTCTGCTGCTGGAACT
This sequence comes from Parasponia andersonii, assembly GCA_002914805.1. NCBI lineage: Eukaryota > Viridiplantae > Streptophyta > Magnoliopsida > Rosales > Cannabaceae > Trema > Trema andersonii. The sequence continues at coordinate 20,427 of JXTB01000816.1, read as the reverse complement.
GGTGGTTTTGCTGCTGATCAGTGGTCTGCCCAGATTCCTGATGCTGCTTGGCCATCAGAGGCTCTCCCAGCAATTCCGGCTGTTGCTGCTGTCGACTGGACTGGAGAAGCAGGTGAGATTTTTGTTACTCTTTTTATATATAGATAGGGAAATTTGTGCTGACACCTAAATTAGAGCTCCTCAAACCTATTCGTTTAATTCGACTGCAGCTGTAGCTCCTTTAGCAGCGGAAGTGTGGGATACTGCTATTCCACCTCCACAATTGGCAACAACTGGATTCGAAGGTGTTCCTCCACCATCTGGCTGGGAATGAGGAGAGAGGAGTGTGATAGGAATCTGTTAAATGCAGTTGTCCTCATAGTTATGAAATAGTTTTTTAACTCTTTTTTCTTTTCTTATTTTATTGTTTCGATTTGGGTATTGGATTCTTATATTAACTTTTTGTTCTTGAACAGTGGAGTTTTGGATGTTAAATCGTTACCAAGCATGTGGAAATTTTGGCCGTAGAAAAACCATGTTGTTTATTTCATTTTCTGGAAGAGTTTATGCTGTCGATAATTTTAGCTGTCTTGATACCCCCTAAATTTGACTAGGGATTTTCAGAGCATATATATGGAGACTGCTAATTTCATGGGTTGGAACAAGTGCTGTTTTGTCCTCCTTAAAAGAGCTTCTGCCTGTTTGTGTGATGGAAATCATCGTAGAGCATTTCTTTGTTCTTATAGAGTCATAATGAGCCTGTTCTTTGGTACGTTATATCAATGGGATAAAGGATTCCATTGCTCAAAATTTAAACCAAACAAGTTGAATGAGTATTTAAAAGGATTTATCATTCCATCCATTCAACCAAACCAAACATGCAACAAGTATAAGCCATCGTGGCTCCATCTCCTTTCACAATTCTTCCATAGGTACCTTGAAACTGAATTGTGATGTTGGCATGTTGCTGTGACAAGCATGAATGATGGCAAGGAATGCAGATGCAGTAGTTATTGGGGATCTGGCTCAAGTCAGTTAAGGCTAGTGTACCCTTGCTATTGTTAATCGTTGGGAAATGGCAACGTGTGAATGAGATTGTGTCTCCCGGTAATTAGTTCGCTACATAAAGAGAGTGATATTCCTTTGAAAAAACATTGCCAATTCTTGTTAGGCGATTGCTGGTTCTTTGTCTACTTGCTCTTTCTCATGGACTCCTCGAGAATTCAATAGGTTTGTGCGTGATGCTGCAAAGATGAGTTCATCTCTTTTGAGTCGTGCGTTGGGGTTTTTTTTTTTATTTTTTATTTATTTTTAATAATTAAATAGTAACTTTTTTATTTTTTGTTTTTATGTTTGCTGGTCTTTTGCTTTGGTTTGTTCTTTATATTCTAATAGTTTTGATAACAAAAAGCCGTTTTTCACTTCATTTTAATAAATGGCAGTTTTCTCGCTTGTTTACCAATGACTGCGTTTTTGTTTTTGTTTTTTTTTTTTTCTTTCTTTGCTGAATGACCCTTATATTAGTATATCAAGGTATATCAATATATTATTTTTTCGCTAGAGTGTTTTTGATATGCTATATACTAGAACTGATATTCCTGGACATTTTGGTATAGTATTTGAAAAAAATGGCATTTACTAAAGAGTGGTTCAAAATTTGGCAACTTTGTTCAAAGACCTCTATGTTCTTTTTCGTAGGGTTGGGTTGATTTGGGACGTTTTGAACCCGAGCTATTGGTATTAGTTTAGGAAAAATATAACTCAAAATTGCTAGAGAAATCCAAAACACATACTTCATTGCCTCATGGGTTGTGGGTTGGGTTTGGCTTGCAATTGTTTTCCTTTTTCTCCTTTTTCGGCTTTCATCTGTTTATAAAAAGGCTTTTGAATCTTCATTAGCCTCATTAAGCGTTAGCCCTTGATTAGCTCCATAATATTCTAGTCAATTTGAATTTCTTATGAAGGATTTTAGTATAACCTCGCACAAGTAACAAGGCAATGACAAAGTTTCTCCGTGCCATGGTTTTAGTGTATTACGTATGTATATGTATATTTTCTCGTTTTAAGTTTTGGGTTGGAAGTTAAGTTTTATATACTGAAGTGCTTCTTGTGCCCCTCAACATTAGAAAACTGTCAATATGTAAAGGCAAAATAAATATAAATTAGGCGTTGGTTAAAAAAAGTGCTAGTTCAGCAAGCCACCAACGTTGTGGACCTTGAAGATTTGACAGTGATTTTATTTTATTTTTAATAAATCAGGCTTTCGTCCCACGTTAACAAAGACACAGTCCTGGTGGCTGGTTAGTCTCGTACTAGTACTCTAGTAGTAATAGGATAGAACAGAATAGAAGACTCAAGACATAGGTGGCTTAAGCTTTTATTTTATTTTATTGTTAATTGTATAATTGGCACGCGAAGAATATGATTGGATTGAATAAATAAATCTTGTTTTCGATAGGTAAAACTGATTAATCGAGAAAAATGGAATAAAAGTGTGTGACTTCGTCTTTCCATTTTCCAAAGTGAAACAAACCCATTATTGATTATCGGATTGGTATCCTATCAGTAAGTTAGCATCGCCATGGCACCTATTGAAGCTAAGAAGATCATCATTGACACCGACCCTGGTATTGGTAAGCCTTTTTCCACTTGCCCTACTTTTCTTTTCTTTCCTATTGACTCCCCGCCCGCCCTGTAGAGCTACTACTTACTTGGCTATCCCAGAAAAGTAGTTTAGATTCGTTTCCATCTATGATCTCTGTCTCTAATCTCTCTGGTTGGGTTGAATTGGGTTGGGGCTAATTATTGGGTTTCATTCCGCATTTATTATATGCCCTTTGCCCTTCTAATTTTCTACGTCTTCTTTTGCTTAATTAATTGATGCTGCTAAAACAGATGATACGATGGCAATTTTTGTGGCATTGAGGTCCCCAGAAGTGCAAGTTATTGGACTTACCACTATTTACGGCAACGTTTATACCACTTTAGCCACCCGAAATGCCTTGCATTTGGTAACCAGTCTTACTATAACATAACATCTACCCAATTTTCCTTTTTCATCATTTATTAAATATGACTAATTAGTTTGTTTCTGGTTTAGTTGGAGATTGCCGGGAGAACCGACATCCCTGTGGCTGAAGGATCTCATGTCACAATCACTGTACCTATTTCTATTTCTTTCTCTTTCTCTTTTTCAATCTACACACACAGTCACTGTTTACTCACTTTTACCTACTATTTACTACACAAGTAACATAGATATACTAATACTTTGCAACCTAAATCTCTCTTTATCAACAATCCGTTCCAAGAAAGGTACAAAACTCCGTATTGCTGATTTCGTTCATGGTGCCGATGGACTTGGCAACCAAAATTTCCCCCCCCCTAAAGGAAAGCCGATTGAACAGTCAGCAGCTGCTTTTCTGGTTGAACAAGCTAAACTTTACCCTGGAAAAATCACTATAGTAGCCTTGGGGCCGCTTACTAATATTGCATTGGTCAGATTCTGATCCTGGATCCTTCCCTTTTCGTGTTGTTGTTTTGGCTTTTGCTTTTTGTAATAGGGTATCTATCCTATCCAACGGTAATACAGGCTATTCAGCTCGATCCAGTTTTTGCATCCAATATTGGGCAGATTGTTGTTCTTGGTGGTGCCTTTGCAGTCAATGGGAATGTAAATCCAGCTGCTGAGGCCAATGTAAGTAGCCTGTAGCCCAACAAACTTATCACCTAACCTATGTGATTATCTGCCTTCTTGCTTGCAAGCCTGTTATGAAAAGTAACGTTACTCTAACATGACTCTTTATACGTGGTACAATTTATTATTATTATTATTATTATTTTTCAATCTACTTTGTGGGTGCTGCTTGTGAACTTGTAAGGGTGTGCTGTCATTACTGAAGACCTGCCACTGCCAGAGAAAGTGAGTATAAGGTCTTTCTAATCCTTTTGGTTGGTTAACCAGATATTTGGGGACCCAGATGCTGCGGACATTGTATTCACCAGTGGAGCAGATGTATTGGCTGTTGGGATAAATGTTACTCATCAAGTCATTTTGACCGGTAAGACTTCATTTCAATTTACTAAATGTTATTCATCAAGTGTTTTGACAGGTAAGACTTAGTTTCGAGTTTCCAAGTAAAAGCATCTTCTAGTTTTTCGGATATAAATGCTTCTCGATAATTCAGGCCGCCAAATTGATTTCATTTATCTTTTATTTTCAAGTTAGCCCAAGTTAGAGTTACTATTTCAGCAATGCTTTGTAACTTCCTGTTGTTTCAAATCTCTACTCAATTATCGGAGTCCAACACTATTAGGTTCCAACTTGACAAAGCAAGCTACGTTTTCCATGGTCTTCTGTAATAGTTATCCTATTGGGTGTCTTGGTCAGTTTTTGCACCGTAACCTATCACTAATGGAATGGTTGGTACCACGATAACTTCTTTCTGTGATTGAACAAAGCAAAAGTCATTTTGAATTGATGGTAAATATGAAGGGGAATTCAATAGTCCTGTAAAGTTGACACTTGACAGGAGTTCAATATTGTAATTGGCATGATAATTAATGGTGTTGTTATTTCGCCAGAATTGTATTTCATTGATTCTGACACATTGTAGATGCGGATCGAGATGTGTTGGCGAGTTCAAGCGGGAAGTTTGCGCAATACTTGTGCAAGATTTTAGAGGTGTACTTCTCGTATCATCACGATGCATATAGCACAAGAGGTAAACATATTTGTTTACAGAAGTTGTAGCATAGTTTATTATGTATTTATTTATTTCTGTGGAGGGAGTGTTTGGAGTAAGTAATGAGTAAATTAAGGGTGCAATGTAAATGTTGTTGGTTTAGGAGTTTACCTACACGACCCGACAGCACTTCTTGCAGCTGTGAATCCTGCACTAGTCACTTACACGGAAGGTGTTGTGAGAGTCCAGACCAGTGGCATCACAAGAGGACTAACAATATTGTATAACAAACAGAAAAGGTAGGGGGATGATATCAAATCAAATATTCAATCGTCAAACAATTTTTAAGCTTTGCTAAAATCTGACACTGTGTAAATATAACACCATTAACTAATAGATATTAGTTTTTGATGTGAAATGAAACGGAAGGTTTGAAGAAGTTACGGAATGGTGGGATAAACCAATAGTGAAGGTGGCAGTCACGGTTGATGCTCCGGCTGTTGTCAAAATGGTTATGGAACGTCTGATGGAGTCGTGACAGAATGGAATGAAGTGATAATAAAAGCTTGATGATGATGATGATGATGATGCAGAGCTGCTTTGTTTTGGAGCCTTGACCTTCACTAGTTGCTTCTTTTCAAATTTCTTTTGTTACCAGATTTGTAGTCTACTTGGCAGCCAATGTTGTTACCAGTTTGGGAATTGGCATATTTATATATTATATATATCACATTTGATTATATTATTAAAATATTAAATTAAATAGTAGAATTCATACGTAAAAAAGAGTGAAATTGAAGACTATAAAATAACGTGAGAAATTTGAGGGCATTTAACATTCTATCTTTCTAACAATAGGAATCTTTTCTCTTCTTTTTTATTTATTTATTTATTTATTTCTCTCTCTCTCTCTCTCTCTCTCTCTCTCTCTCTCTCTATTTTATATAGAAAAAAACAAGAGAGAATCTACCACATAGAAGTCGAATGAATGAAAGAAAATAGATGCAATTTAAAAGGAAGAAAAAAAAAAATGTAGGCTGAGATCATCAGAATTGGAGTCTAAATGGTGCTCAATTTTCTTGGGTACCACCGTATGTTCGCTTGGGAAATTTCAGCTGTAGTCATTTATGATTAAAAAAAAAAAAGAAAGAAAATAAATAAATAAATACAGTCAACATAATTGATGTCACTATCGGGAGGGAGAGAGAAAAAAGACAAAAAAAAAAAAAGAAAGGAAAAAAAGAAAAAAAGCAAATGCGTATATATGCGTGGGCTGGTTGGCTCTAACTATATAAGTAAGGTGTCAATTGCCGAGAGAGAGAGAGAGAGAGAGAGTGTGGAGATGGAGGGCGTTGCAAATGCAAATGCAAATGCAAATGCAAATGGTGTAATAGGCGGAGTGATATTGGATGAGTCGGTGGTTTTTGATGATGATGATGAGTCCAACCCCTCCTCCTTGCGCCCAGCTGCTGAGCCCCTCCTCCGTAAGCTCCGTTATTCCGCCATTCCTACGGTAACTTGGCCTTTCTCGTTCCTCTCATCTATATCTCTATCTCTATCTCTATCTCTATCTCTATCTCTATCTCTATTTATTAATAGTATTTCACTTTCCAGGCAATTTCTTACAGACTGGGTCTTTCATCTCCCAAGGTAACTCTGCTCCATCTATCCAATTTTTCCTTCAATTTTTTATTTATAAATTTTCAGTCTCATAACATAACCCCCAAAATCACACCAAATCTTTATTCTTCTTTCTTGTAATAACTTGCTAACTTTGAACAACGAATTGTGTATTTTCATTTCTATTTGAACACTTACTTCAACTGGTCTTGTCTTGTCTTCTCTTCTCTGCTCTTGTGTTGTGTGTGTGCTTTGGGTGGTTAGCTGAATCTACTTAAAAGGATGGGAACACTGTATTCAATGGAATGCTTTTCATTGGACCCATCTTCCTCTTCAATAGACGTTGATTCTATCAAGCTTGCTTGGCCTGACGTTAGAGGCCGACGCACTATTTTGTTCCTCCTCTCCTCCAACAATTACCATAACAACCAACTCTTCTTTCATAAACTTCCCAATTCTACTTCCCACATCGCTCTTCTAAGTAAGTTTGTTTATTTCTCTAATTTTCTTCTTCTTCTTTTTTTTTTTTCTTTCCTTTATTTATTTTTTTTAACAATAATGGAAAAAAAAAAAAAAAAAAGGTTGCGTCTCTCCCTTTATCCCTGGAATCAAGACGGCAAATATTTAGATTTACCTATATGAATGAATGAATTCTAATGCCTTATCATCTAATTCATGTCTGTTCAAATCACCAAGTATTCTTTTCTTGTTTGTTCAGGAACATTTCACAAAGTTTATTGAAGCTTGCAGCTATCTTATTGGTTTTTTATTATTATTTTTTTTTATTGTTTACGGTTTCATTGCTTAGTAGTACTTCATCTTCTTTTGCTGTCTGTCAGACGTCGAAGGTGCCAGCGCTTGTGAAGGTTCTAGCATTGTTTATATCAACAAATTGGAGGAATTGCCTTTGACCATTTGCCGCTTAAATAGGAAGGTTAGAAGGAACTTTGATGCATTATTTCAATTGTCAAATGAACAACTTCTAATCATACATTTTAATTGCATTCTTCCGAATTTTATGTTTTGATTGCAAGCAGGCAATTGGAAATAATGTTGTGACAGTTGGTTATGTTATGAAGCCTTCGCGTGAAGAAGATTTTGCTAAGGTAAGCTTCTGCAAAAGAAATGAAGGTTAACAGTGTCGCTGTAAAGACAATGATTATAGAAAGAGAAAAGTAATTCCAAGCACTGTCCTGCGAATAGTGATGCCCTAGAATTTCATAAATATGAAAATGAACATGCCTAGTCAAATTGTTTAGTAGTAGTGCTATTGATATTGAGACTAGTTCAGCCAATACTTGCATATTATCCTTTTTTGTTCTTGTATCATTCTTCTTGTATTTTTTTTTTTTTTGAAAATAGATGTGATATTTGATCGCTAGAATCATTTTTAACCTACTGATTTTTGTCCAAGACACCTTTTTTTCTTTTTTTTTTTTTTTAAAAAAAACCTGATTGTGATTCTGGCCAGCATTCTGCATGGTCTTACTTGCAGTTTGTACCGTGGTAAAACGGTAACTATATTTTTATTTTCTGTTTCATTGCAATTTGAAGCTTATGTGCCATGTTGATTTTGCAGAGGGGTGCATTTCCTTTGTATCCTACTCATAATGGGTTAATGTTTCTTCCCCTCACATTTGAGCTTCCTCTTTTGCCTCAACTACAAGAAGTTGATATAATTCTTCATAAAGCAACAGACGAAATCATATCTATTGAATTGAGTAACTCTGCAGAGTTTCCAAATAAAATAGCTTACACCAATGGCATGCAGGAATTGAAAAGGTAATTGTTGCAATAGAAACAGCATTTTAGCAGCTTCTAATTGTTGCTCTTTTCATGTTCGATCTAGCTCTATTTAATCATTTGGCAATTAAAGAAGATTGTCATGATAAAACCCAAAGGTAGCATACATCCATTAGCTAATGCTTATGTATCAAGTATGTGTTTTTCGTAACTAGCAATATATGTAGTTGGGGTTTCAAGAATATGTTTTGTTTCTGCTTTTGGAATATATTACGTTTTTATTATATGGTCAAGTGGAAGGGGTATTCCTTTTACTGCTTACAGATGATGGGATTTGTTGCTTCTCTTTTAACATGGATCCTTGTTTCCAAAGGGCATTTGTAGTTTCTCTTTTAACATGGATCTTTGTTTCCAATTTATTCTCTTTATGCTTCATCTGTGTTGTTATCCCAAAGAAAATAAGTGATTTTTGTAATAGAAGCACCATAAAGGAGTCATCATAAGTATACAGGGTATATGCAAAAGGGCAATGAATAATTTATTCTCTTTTTGCTTCGTCCGTGTTGTTATCCCAAAGAAATTAAGTGATTTTTGCAATAGAAGCACCATAAAGGAGTCATCATTAGTGCTGTGGTTCTTTCTGATTTTGTTGAAACAGATACATGGATCATCACATAGACTGTTGTGTGATTGACCCACTTAATAACATATACCCTGTATTGGATCGGCTCAAAATTCAGCATATTCTACTTGGGCTGGAGAATCTCGAAGGTGCAAGTGGCTGTGTAATCAGGGGTCCACATTTTCTTGAGGTTATTCAATTATTGGAATTGTAAATACACAAATCAGATGAAATAAGGTTTAAAGCTAAGTTGCAAGATACTCGATTAAACTTCTTTTCAACTGTAGTCACAGCTGGAGCTAAAAACTTGCAGGTCCATGATTATAAGGAGCCTGATCTCATTGAAAGGCTATCCGGAGCTAAACTATCTCTTCCATGTATAGTGAAACCTCAAGTTGCTTGTGGTGTAGCTGATGCTCATAATATGGTACTGGTTATTTAATTCCTTCTGGATTCTATGTGTACCAACCTTTTCTTTCCCCTTTCATTTCTTGCAATTTTAGTTCTTTAGTTATTTTTAGTCAACTTCCTTAGCTATTTGTCATTTCTCTGATCTAAAATATAAGTTATTTACATAACAGGCAATTGTTTTTAAAGTTGAAGATTTTAAGGATCTGAAAGTTCCTCTTCCAGCAGTTATTCAGGTGAGCGAGGAATATTTTTGTTGGATTGTTTTGGGGTAGTTATGTCTTGCTTAAGCAATTATCAATAACTAGATGCTAGTACAACTCCGTTTAATGTAACATACTGACTGGATTATCTTTGGTTTAGTGAGGTTTGTCAAAGCATCTATTGCATTTTAAAGCAAAGAGTTTCCGAACCACCTAATTCGTGAATATCTTATAAGAAGTAGTAGTAGAAATATTACAACTGCCGAAATGTGTGACACATTCATAAGGCATTAGTATTTGACCTGTCTAGTTTGTGGATCTCTTTAGAGACATTAATAATAGAAATTACATGAACTGCAGGAATACGTGGATCATTCATCCACACTCTATAAATTCTATGTCTTGGGTGAGAAAGTATTTTATGCAGTTAAGAAGTCTACACCAAATGCAGATATCTTGATAAAATTATCTGGTGGTCATGAGCTGAAACCTTTAGTGTTTGACAGGTTGCCTTGGCTTGCTTTTGTGCTGTCCCCCTCTTTTTCTTTTTGGTTTTGGTGACTTACATTCAAGAGCCTGTATTTACTGCTACTACTGTGGTGATTTTCTTTGCAGCTTAAAATCTCTTCCCACGGCAACTGGAAACCAGCAGTCTGGAGATGGTAACTGCTCAAAGGGCAGCAATGAGCACATTGATCATGGTTTGGTTACAGAGGCTGCGAAGTGGCTCAAGAGAAGTGTTGGTCTGACAATCTTTGGCTTTGATGTTGTTGTAAGTTGCCAGTTTTGATTTTGCTGATTAGGAATTGCGTATGATAAACTACATTTGTGCAGTAAGTTATGGTTTTCATTTTTAATGAATCTTGATGAACAACTATTTGGTGTCTGAATTGAATGTTGCCAATGCCAGGCTCAAAAGAAACTTGGATTTGGTGGTGAGTTTGTAGTAGGGATGGATAACAATCTAAACATAGTTAAAGGTGTTGGTTGTTTCGAAATTTTCAGATTCATGAAGGCAGTGGGGACCATGTGATTGTGGATGTGAATTACCTGCCATCATTCAAAGAAGTCCCCGAGGAAGTGGCGATACCTGCGTTTTGGGATGCAATTAAGAAGAAGTTGGAATCCAAAGGGGCGCCATAAGAGAAAACCATCCGGCACCCGGTGGCAGTGTCGGCTGCTATCTATTCGCTCCTTATCATGCTATATGCTAATGACAAATTTTGTGTGTTATTTAAGCTTTAATCTTAGTTGAGTCATTTCAATTCAAAGATGTTTATTTTGACTGGATGTAAGTTATAAAATGGAAAACACTAACATGTACTGCTAATTAGACATGTTTCTAGTGAGCTTTTCTGTCAATTAAAGAAAAAGAGTTGTAAGAATTAGAGGGTGGAGTAGTATTTAAAGGAGACTCAGATTCACACTGACCAATCCATCCGGTTTAGTACAAGTTGTTTTCTACGTTTAAGTTGACAATTAATTTTCTACGTTTGTAAAATTTTGAAAAAAAAAAAAAAAAAAAGGAAAAATGGGTATAGTTTTTTTTTCTAAAAATTCTATAAATGTGCTCTCCTGTAATATAGTCAGACTCGGTCGTCTAGTCATCGTATTGGCTCCTCCTCAGATACACACTCATGAGTCACCACTTTCACTTGTTGCCCTTGCCTAGTTGGTTACTTGGCTTGGCTTGGCTTGGCCTGGCCTTGCGATACGATACGACTCATCCAATAAATAATAATCTTGAAAAATAAAAAATCGAAAATAGAAAATTAAAAGAAAAAGTGAGGAGAGTATAAATAGTATAGATCCAAGTCCGCTAGAAAGGCGAGAGAAGTCGTCCTCTCCCATTCCTCCGAGTCACACAGTCAGAGTCAGAGTCAGAATTAGTGAGAGGGGGTTTAGGATCAAAGCCAAAGCCAAAGCCAAAGCCAAACCCTAGTGAGGCGGACATGGCCCAAGACGAAGCAGCAGCATCATCATCATCATCATCGGATCCATCTGTTTCTCTATCTCTATCTCGAAATGTTTCGTTTAGCAGACTCAACGCTCAGGCTCCCGAGTTTGTGCCTTCTCCTCGGTCCGATCTTCATCCGATCCCTTCTCCTCCTCCTCCTCCTCCGCCTCCCCCTCCTCCTGCAGCTGCACCTCTCCACCTCTATCACTCTCCTTCTCCTTTTCATATTCCAATTCGGACTCATGTCATCCCTAATCCTATGCAGCAGAACCAGATTCCTCACAATCACAATCACAATCACAATCAGCATCAGCATAACCACCACCATCACCACCACCACCACCACCATCATCAACCTCATCCTCGTCCTCATCACATGCCGCTTCCCTACCAGCATCACTACTATGGCGATCAACAGCAACCAGCAGCGAAGCAGCCATCATCCGATCACTCCAAGAATAAGCAGCAGCAGCTTTCCGATGACTCTACTATCAAGCTTTTGAATCAGGTAAAGGTCTACACCGTTTCTCTATTTTTGTTGCAACTCTTATTGTATTGGATTTTCTTTGTCTTCCTTTGTTGTTGCCTAATTAGACAATACTTAGTTCTGTTGCGCTTTGCTTCATCTGCTAAACTAACAAGCAATGGATCCTCTTCAATTGCGCCTTCGCTTCGCCCCGCCCCACCGCAAACAACTTCAACTTCTTCTTAGACAAATCCTCCTGGAAGATATCTTTCTTGTTGATTGTGTGTTACTGTTTGCTTCCCAATCAATACTCAATATTTCAGTTTGATTACTTTTAATTCTCTCCTTGTCAAACTCTGCCATTTTCCTGTCAAGTCAACTCTAGTGATTGCTTACTCATTTTTGCTGCTCAGGTTAATATTCATCACCTCTTTTCCATAGCTAATTAAAATTGTTTTGCTGAAGACTGCGTGGCGGAGTTAAAAAATGTTTTCAAGGACAAGTCATACCAAAGCTTGATTTTCAGTCACTCATGTCTGTTCTCTTAGAATCTGACCGTCCTTAGTACNTTTTTTTTTTTTTTTTTTTTTTTTTGTTGTTTCTTTGTTAACTTACTTTATGGCTTTTATGTGTCACCAATGTACCATGCTCAGATTTAATGGTCAAATATGACTTCAAGGAAACAGGTGGGTACTGTAACCAATTGCCTACCCCCCTTTTTCACCACCCTATTCGGTGGGAGTATCTTTCCATTTTTAACTAGTTACTCAAGAAGGTAAGTAAAGAAAAACTCACGTGGAGAACTTAGAAGAGTTTCCTTTTCTTTTTTCTCTTTACATAATTGTAAAGTAAAGCAAAGCAAAGCGGTAGAACCGCCAAAACTACTGCCTTCCACATCCTCCCGTTGTTTTCACTTACCTTGTTACTTTACATTTGTTTCCTTGAAACTGTTTTGGTTGCATTTCTTGTCCTAGTTCAAGTGATACAGGGGGGAAAGCATATCAGGCTTAAAGTCAACAGATAGTTGGTAATAAACATTGCTATGCTAGGAATTGTCAATAACTCTATTAAGATTACTTCCACTTTTCCACTTTCCCCTCTGTGGTCCTCTTAATAACCCCTTTACAAGAAGGTCAAAAACTGCATAAAACTAGAATATTTGAGTAATCAACTCTATTTGATGGTTTTGGTGCAACTGATGAGCCATGGAAATTGTCACTTCTCGTTGAAGGTCCCTTTGCAGATCTGATATAAGCACAGAGAGATTTATTTTTTGTTTTATAAGTATAAAGGATGTTGAGATTTTCTGTTATATCTTGATGCTTTGTAAAGGAGGAAGGAATTATGTGCTGCTTTCCTCTTCTCTTGGCTCTCTCTTTTGCAAAACTACCTGATTTTCCTCCTTCAAATTCCATCCATTTCTTCTTTCTGCTTTTTTATTTGTACAAGACATGCCATTAAGTAACTCCATCGTCTGATAATTGATGTGAAAGTACGAGTAATGGATCACGCTAAACTAAAAGTGACTTTGTTGTCAAATTTGTGTTTTCCTACCATATGAAATTTATTGCATTAAGCAACAACAGATTTCCTGATTTTCCTTTCTAATACTTTTTTGTGGCCTGCAACTTTCAGGTGGAGTATTATTTCAGTGACTTGAATTTGGCAACTACTGATCATCTTATAAGGTTCATCAACAAAGATCCTGAAGGATTTGGTAACTTTATTTTTCCCCTTGCTTCTTTTACTTTTTTCTTTCCTGTTAAAATTAGTGGTTGAGTTTCTATCAAATCTATTGTTTGTAATATTCATTCCAATAATTTTTGTTTCATCATTTTCTAGTGCCGTTATCTGTTGTTGCGTCTTTCAAGAAGATTAAGGCCCTCATTAATAATCAGACCCAGCTTGCAACTGTTCTGCGTAACTCATCAAAGCTTGTGAGTTAATTTATTTCCCTCTTATTTCATGTACTTATATTGTTCTTAAACTGATATTTCCTTGTTACCCCACCTGCATATAGTTTCTACCATTTTATTTTTCCTAATTTTTGTTCTTCGTCTTTTTTGATGTGATGTTCTGCAGGTGGTTAGTGAAGATGGAAAGAAAGTTAGACGCATCCATCCACTGAACGAGTCCGATATGGAAGAATTACAAGTAGGTTCATTATTGTTACTTAATTGTCCTTATAGGGTTTCCGTAAAGACTCTGTATGTTGCCTTGTCTATAATATTATTGGGTCTTTTGAGTTGTGTTTCTGTATAGTTGCTTGATTAATTTCCACAGTAAATTTTCTTTTATTATGCAATGACTCAGGCTATGTTTGGTGGAGAGGAAAGAAAGTAGGAAGGAAGGAAAAATTAGGAGGGAAAAAAATGTGTAGGATGGAAAGGAAAGTGTCTTTCCTCTATTGTTGTTTGGTATATAGGAAGGAAAGAAAACTAGTATATTTTAAAATGACTGTTTTTTCCTTTTTATTAAAATTTTAAAAATAGCATACAAGGTTAATTTGGTAAATTCATTTTCAAAAATGAGTAAAAACCTTTTCTTCCCCTTTTTCTCCCCATTTTTTGGTGGAAAATATTTTAGTGGGTCCCATACCCTTTTCTCTTCTCTTCCCTTTTCCCTTCTACCAAACAACCAAAATATTTATTTCCCTCCATTTTTCCATCAAAACTTGTCTTTCCTCTCCCTTTTCCTTCCTACCAGACATAGCCTTAAGGTTATTTTTTCCCCTTTACACAGTAGCCTTTTGATAATGTCTTCTAAGGTTCATGTGCATTTTGCTTTGTTTTTATTTTCGAAAGAAAATTCTTTTATTCTTTTATTGAATGGTAACTCTTGAGGTTTCTTATTTTCATATTAAATTATTATCTAAATTCGTTCTGTTGTCTAGTCTCGCATTATCGTTGCTGAAAACTTGCCCGAGGATCATTGCCACCAAAACCTCATGAAGGTTTTCTCAGCTGTTGGGAGGTAATTTCATTACTTTTACTAGAAAAACTATAATAAAAAAAATTTGTTTGGTCCATATAGTACCATCCTGGATGTTGATCTAATGTTGAGTTCTGTGGCAGTGTGAAGACAATCCGGACCTGCCAGCCGCAGACTCCTAATGGAGGGGCTTCTTCAGCATCAAGATCAGCAAAATCTGACAACATGCTCTTCAGTAACAAGGTATATATTCAAAAGCTGCTACCTTGGAGCAAGTTGTGTGGTATGCTGAATTGTTGTTTGAAGTTTTTATTCCTTTGTATAGATAACAATTTCATTTTCCTTGTAAATCATGTGCTGAGTTACGGCTCAAGCTTAATACATGCAATTTCATTATGCATGTGAGATTCATGTGTCATTTTCGACTGTTTATATTGTCTATAGGAATTTCCTTCACTTTATATATTTATTTTGTATAGTTATTTAATGATATGCTACTTGGTTGCAAAAGGAGTTTATTGAGAGAAACCAGAAGCGCTCTAATTTTTTGTCACTTCGGAGCTTTAGGGTTTGGAAAAGGTTGAAGTTTCTTTAGAATGCTTGGGGATTATTTTTTAATGTCTATGATTATGGTTCTTATCCAAAAAAAAAAAAAGTCTATGATTATGGTTCATCTGAGGAAGGTCCTTAATTCTCTTTCTTGTGACTGCCCGTACTTTGGCTTATTAGATTGACAATGGATAGATATGAGTGGCATTTCTAATATGCTAGCTGATTGGTTTTTCACGCACTAGTTTCAAAAGAAATGCTTTGTTCATTGGGATAATGTTTTACAGGTTTCACCACGCATGTTATCTTGACACAATTATGGAATTGATGGGATTCAGAAAAGCTTTTATCTGTTGTATTCTTCTTTTATTAGCATTTTCATGTTAACGATGAGTTTCTTTACATTGGTACTACTCCTTGTTTGCTTTTCTTGGCCAACGCTAAATGTGAACATTGCAGTTTGGCAAAAGACTGTATGATTGTGTAGTAGTTCGACATTAGGCTTCAGTTGAAAAGATGCTGAGTGAAGTATATCCTGTATAGTTTGTATGCATAAAATTTTATATATGCAAGGTAAGAAGATAGATACAAGGATCTAACCTTGGTCTGTTATGTTGTCCAGTTGCATGCTTTTGTTGAATATGAATCTGTCGAGCTAGCTGAGAAGGCTGTAAGTGTTTCTTTTTCCTGGCATGATAGAGTATTTTATCCTTTCTCCATGTCTGCTATGAGAAATAAAGGGGTTCACACGTATGCAGGTTGCAGAGTTAAATGATGAAGGGAATTGGCGGAGTGGCCTCAGGGTCCGTTTAATGGTTAAACGCACGGTATCTATCAAAGATTTGATGTTCTTTGAAGTTGAATACATATAGAGCGATTATGATTTTGGACTTGTCATTTACTGATTAAAAAAATTGACCAGTTTATTGGTGGAAGTGGTCGTTTTATTAGGCTAGAATGAAATAGTCCAATGCATCTGATAAAGTATTTTGGGCTGGACCAGTCCAGTGACACATATTTCTTTTGTGACATTTACAGTCAAAACCTTCTCAAGTCCGGGGAAGAAGGGGGAATGATGGGGACGTGCAATGTGAGGAAGAGGATGCTTGTGCAGCTGAGCAAATGGCAAATGGAAAGCAATTAGAAGATGCTTCCCAGCAATCTGATGTGCATTCACATGAACACGTAGTAAGTGTGAGCATACTTTTGTTACACTTGAATGCATGTGGGGATTGTTTGTCTTGGGTGAACATTTATCAAGCAGTGTGATAACTTTGACTAATTTCCTGGTTTAGAAACATTTATAATAGTGCAGGGATGATATTATAGACTCTCTTAGGATTAACATGTTGATGATTGGCAGGGGGAGGAGCATGGGAATGATAAGGAGGGTGTGCAGAAAAAAGGGCGCAGCCGTGGACGGGGCAAGGGGCGAGGGAGAGGTCAATACCATCATAATAATCGTGGAAATACCATTGTTGGAACTCCACCTTCAAATAATTCAGTTGGTATGGAGGCAGGTGTTGCCAAGCAGCCTCCACCTCCCGGGCCCCGTATGCCAGACGGAACCAGAGGATTTGCACTGGGTCGGGGAAAGCCAGTCGCTGTTAATATTGCATAAAGACTGGAGATTAGTGATTCGAGAGAGGTGCTTCTGTATCTTTGGCCGCCTCGTTATATATGGCTATGAGGCCTGTGGAGTGCTTGTTGATGGCGGTGGTTTTACAAAGGGCTGTCAACCCTCCCGAAGTCCCAATTTAGTTGGAGCAGTGGGTCGACTTTGTTTGTGTCGGTTTGAGTGTACTCTCTTCACTGTGTTTTCAGGGGAGAGTCTGGCCAAGAAAATGTGGTTTTGGCCTACCTTCTCCGCCACTCCTCTTTTCCCTTTTTTTTTTTGGGTCATTTATGTAGAAAAGAAGAGTTAAAAAAAAAAAAGGAAAAAAAAAAAAGAAGAAAACAGTTTGGGAGTCACCAATACCTATATAGATAAAAAGTGAGTGGAAAAAATGAAGTGAAAAGAACTCTTTTAAGGGGTACAATGATATCTTGCAGTCTTGACTAGAATCATCTGATAAACTATATATATTTCATCATATCGGTGCACAGCATCCTATTTGTAGCTCGACTTTGTTGCATCTCTTCCGTAAGGCCTCTTTGATGAAAAATATTTTCTACTTCAATGTGGTAAAATTTTGTTAATAAATTGGTCGAACTGCAACACTGTGACTTTAGTAGGGGGCATAATGCCAATCCACGATCGCCGCCTGTATCTTTCGATCATCCACCCGGATCTTCTCCTTGCTAATTTAGTGCCTCAAGAACATGATCTCTGTTGTCTTCGGCGAAGGACAAACAGAGGGCCAAGAAGATTGGGGAGACGTCCAAAATCAAATGCTATGACACATTCCAAAGGCCAAAAGAAGGACAATATATATATATATGTAATGCGTTCCCCCGTTCTGTAAATTAGTTTATTTATTTATTAATGATTAATCCAACCAATGAGAACTAAAAGCAATAAAAATAAAAGGAAAAGGAACAATAAAAAGAAGAAAGAAAGAGGGAAAGAAAATTGGGAATTTCTTTGGGGCGGACGAGAGAGAGCCAAAAACGATGGCGGACTCGGCAATGACGCCGCCGACAGCAGCAGGAGGTGTAAGTGTTGAGTCTTCTTCGACGAGCACAATCAGAAGCAGCAGTGGTGGTGGTCCGTCAAGTTCGCTGTTCTCGTTCCCTCGAAGGCCGGCCATTCGAGTGACTTCGGAGTTCGACAGCGACTCGTCGGTCTTCTTCCACAAGGTGTCGTGTAAGCTGTTGAAGAGCCTGGCGAAAGTGAAGGTTTCGTTCCAGAACGACCAGAGGGGTCAAGTCTCCCAACCCCAGCTTGCTTTTATCTCAAAGAACCTCTCCATTCACTACGACTTGGACGACCACAACACCCTCCTCAAAGGCTCTTTCGATCTCGCTCCCGGCTTGCACCTCCGCGCTGCCCACGATGTCAAGGTTCTTTTCCATTATATTTCTCATTTCTGACTTTAAATTCCACTTCCCCCTTCCATTATTTTGATTTTTATTTGAATAGGCACAAGAAGGAGAGGTTGTGATGGTTGCCAAGCTTGCTGAGCCTAACTATGCCTTGGAGCTTTCATCTCCTGTTCCAACCATTGGTTTGGTCTGTTCAACCTTCCCTTCCACCCCCAACCCACTATTATCTTTTATTTCTATTGTTAATTTTATTTGATTTCTGGCATTTAACCCTTGATTTCTCATTTCTCATTTCTTAGTTAAATTTCAGGAATAGTAAATAAGTTAATGTTATTTGGACTGACTGAATAACTACATGAAGAAATGTGTCTTCTACTTGAATCAATCTGAACAAAAATTTTACTTCAATTTCCTTTTGTCTTACCAGCCAAAGGCAACCTTTAAATTCCCTCTTGGGGAAGTCTCGTTGGAGGAGAAGGAAGAGGAGCAAGAACAGAGGCTTTTGTCGATTAATGGCATCGTTAAAGGCCATATTTTGAATGGTGTCTGTACTGCTCAGTATGCAGATGAAGACTTGAAACTAAGATACTCCTTTAAGGTAAGCATCGCTCTCTCTCTCCCCCTCTCTCCCTAGGCTTTTCCAAAATAATGCTGAGACCTTAAATCTTTTCTGCAGGATGAAGAAATGTCGTTTATCCCTGCCATTTCTTTGCCTTCAAATGCATTGTCCTTTGCATTTAAACGTCGTTTTGGTCCTTCAGACAAATTGAGGTAAGAAATTTTGATCTCATCTCTCTCTGATAACAAAGTATGAATATAGCACTTCAGTTTTTTTAACTTTTTCGACTAAATAATATGTCGTTTCTATAGTGAGAATAATTAAACCCTGGGAACTATTGCACAACTGAGATTCTTTGCTTTGTGTCTGCTCGCTTGCTGATAAATTTTAACCTTAGTGAAAGTGCAATTCTGCAATCAAGGTGTGCGTGTTTTTGCATTCACTCAAGTTGATTTGGCCACTGACTATGTACATGTTGCACGATGTGAATGACTGGGTACTATTTAATATTGTCAATATCATTCCTCTACAGTAACGATGGGACGAGTCTAGTTATTTGTCATTAACAAAAAAAAATAAAAGAAAGGAAAACTTGGATGTGGCTGCAGATTGGACTGGGAATGTTGTTTGCAGTAAATTTTGAACCCTATTTTTGAGAAATTGCTTGTATGTTACTCGAGAGATTAAAACAGCATTCTTCTTGTATCTTTCTCGAGAGATTAAAACAGCATTATTGAACATAATGAAGTTGGGAGATAACTCTATTTTCATAGAGTTATCACAACGGCATTGCTTACCCTAAACGAAGAGCCCCCTTTACCCAGCGCCGTTTTCTCCTTTTCTCCTCATCTTCAAACTCTTCTTGTTAGCCTCAGCCCAAATTATACATTTTTCTCCCCGATTTCACCCATTATCTTACCCACCAATCTATTCAAATTTGGGGGAAACTCATCTATCATCAAGGAACAAATGGGAATGAAAAGAGTTGCTCGCAAGGCTCACAAGGCTGTGAAATTCGAAACAGAGGATGCCGAAACTCGGTATGAGGAAAACATTTAGAAACGGCCACTCAATGCCGAAAAGGGCTTCCTCCTGAACAACTCCGACAACATGGGGCAGCAGTCATTTGTGGCTCAAGTGATCAATCAGCATAACTGGCGGCAATTCTGTGCTCACCCCGAAGACCCCATTGTGCCATTAGTGCGAGAATTTTATGCCCACCTCACCGATCCTGAGGAGGACACTGTCTATGTAAGGGGTATGCAAGTCCCGTGGTCCGAAGAAGCCATAAATGCTGTGTATGGGTTAGGAGATCCGGTCGATGAACATTCTGAGTTCATAGCAGACCTGACAGAACCGGAACTCATCACTGTGCTAGAAACAATTGCGGCAGCAGGGGCAGAATGGAATGTTTCTGCCCATGGTGCCTACACCTGCCTTCGCAGTGTATTAACCCCAGCAGCTAAAGTCCAAAAACTTGTTGTCGATTTTATAATAGCTACGCAAGTGCACGTGTCGAAACAAGTAATATAGTAGTGAGTGAGTATCGTCTCCACAGGGATTGAGTACTAAAATTAAATGCGAAAACTAAATGTTAAATGTGCTGAATTAATGAATGAGAAATAGAGATTTGTAATCAAATGGCAAATATTAGAAATGCAAACAGGAATGTAAATAATAAGTAGAAAATACTGAGATCTAATCAAGTGAATGTAAATCA
>JXTB01000815.1:64891-109405 GCA_002914805.1 Parasponia andersonii | reverse complement strand
TTTGTGAAGTAGCAAGGGCACGTGAACAGTTGGAGAATCCAGCATCAGCAGTTCATGACACGTGGACGACTGGTGTAAAAACCGCTCCAACAGTTATCAGTAATTTTTTTTCTTTTGGAAGAACATCTATCAACAATTGAATGTGGATATAATCATTGAATTTGCAGCATTGGTATACTGTCACGATTTCTCGTATTTTGGATAAATGGTTATGACTCACTGATAATAATAAATTTTGTCTATCATGGGTGTCTAAGTTTTTTCTTTACTTGAAATAAGAAAAACTTGGTTATAAATGAAAACAAAGATTTAGGAATGAAATTAATAAATCCAACTTCATGATCCACCAAATAGATAGTCCATAAAAAATAAAAAAATCATTGTTAGGAGTCACCAAATAGTTGTTGTTTTTTTGTTTCCTTTCTCCGAAAAATTCCTTTATTCAAGATCAACAAGTAAATTGATTTGTCACATTAGAAAATAACCTCCCATCAGGTAAAAGTCCCTGAACCATTCAGGCAAAGAGCCCGAAGCATGCACAGACCCATTTAAGGTTATAGGAATCGTGACTACTGAGTTATTAAAACTGCTACAATTGTGCTCTGGAATTGTTTACCTCAAAAGTTCACATGTCACATTTGCATGATCTTAAAATTGTTAGGGCTCTAAAAGAAGCCCAAACTTGTTTACTGGACTATCCTCACTGCCCCCAGAAAGTTTGGATCAACCACACCAAAAAAATTTAAAAAATAAAAACATAAAAATGAAAAGGACAAGTGGAAAATTTTAATTGGCTCTTATTACCCTATATATACCCTTCTCCTTCCTCTTTTCAGCCACCTTCATCGTTTGTTTAATTGTGTTCTAAAGAGAACGTCTGAACAGAAGCTCGTAATGCCAAGGTTTGCTCTCCCTCTCCCTCTTTCTTTATAATCATATGGCAACGAATGTATTATGCTATGTTATTTTTTGTTGAGGATGAAAATTAATGGTGAATTATCGATTGACTTGTGTACTAAAATTTCTGTTAAGTTAGCTGATATTCTTCAGGGCTGCTCTTCATTACTATTGATATCATCATGAATAATATTGACACATTTGGTACTGCCAATCGATATGCCCCTGCTCAACCAACAGTAAAATAAACTAGATATGTAAACTACTTTAACCCCGTTGATAAATACTCAAACATCACTTACAAGGAGAAAAAAAATGGATAATGTTGTCTACTCAGTTCAGAAAATCAGGTCCTCCCCCAACACACAATATAACATGTGGCAGAGTCACTATAACAAGGCATTCTTTTCCTTGTTCCATTTGAGACTCAAAACGCATTACAGAATGGAAGAAAGCAGCACATAATAGACCAAGAACTTGAGCAAGAAAGGGGCAAATTTCCTAACAATGGGGCCATCTAGTCTCAATAAGTTGGTAATTCTAACAGGGTTTGAGCTCAACATCTATAACACTTTACACGGCCAAAAATTTGACCTTGTGTATAGCCGGTAATTCATCTAAAGGACGTCCCCTGGGATATCAAAGTTGAAGAAGCCAACAAGAACGCGGTGGATTCAATTGAATTAGTGAAGATGCTTCGAAAAAGCTCACGCTAGCAGTAGCTCAGCTCTACTGAGATCTTAATGAAAATCTGTGCTTGTATCATCCCGTAGTCTTGGTAAATCTTACGAGATATATGTAGAAAATTACAAGACATTCTGGTGTAGTTGAAGTAAATAACACTGATGGACGTTTAGAACCCTGATATGAAAAAAAAAGGAGGTGATGTTTAGCCGAGAGATTGCGGTTAAGAATACAAGAATCATATATCGCTACGGTAAATTTAACTTCAGCTCCTGAAAATAGAAGCAAATTGAAATTTAGGTTATGAGGATAATTCATCTTCTCACCTCAGTTAGATGAATCCTCATTTCGATCGGCTGATTTTCTATAGCCAGGTTCTCCCCTTTACCTGAAAGAAGAAAAAATTAGATATGAATGAACCACAAAAGATACTTTCCTCACTTACTCATAGTCTAATACATAACAGAAAATAATTCAGCAATGAGAATTAATAACTCTAACTTCAAGATCCACCAAATAGATAATCGCATATCTATGGTCAGAAGAAAGTTGTATATTAAAAATTCATTGTTAAGAGGAAAAAAACACTACAGTCGTAGCTCACGAATTGCTTACCTCAGAATTTTCTGATTTGGTTCTTATGTCAAGCTTGCATACAGGGCAGAACGTCCCCCATTTAGTCAGCCATGAGTCGACACAGCTTGTATGAAATTCTGCAAATAAACAACTTCGAATTTAGATGTCGGGATGAGAGAATATAACACTCGATATGTTCCAAAGTTCAATTTAGGTCAAGATTAAATGTTTAACAATATGATAGCCATTCCTAGTCCTAACACTGTAATTAACTAATAACCTGACAGCAACTGATATATCATTTGAAAAAGATATAAATCACTTGTGCATGGACACAAGGAGTGGAACAGTAAAAGGAAAACATCGGTGAATTCTGTATGTACATAGTACTCCTGTATGAACTGGCAGTGTGATTGATGAAAATGAAACCAACCTAATATAATCATGAGAACGGAGACCTACCGTGTCGGCAAGGGAGAACTTTAAGGGTTTCTCCATCTTTGTAATCCTCAAGGCAGATGGCACAAGTTTCTCCAGCATGGCAATCATTCAAATGAGCAGAGCTAAATGTAAAGCAAGGCAGGGCTTCAACCAATTTTGTGTCTACATTTTTAGGGAGATTACTTCTTGCCCTTGAAGTCAACCACTGTCTTGGGGTAAAGATTGCTACGAGCAAAATAGCTAATATGACAAGAAATGAGATAAAAGATATCGCGAGAACAGTCCAGGCTGTTTCATTATTATACGGAAAGATGCAGCATTCGCTTTCTCCAGCATGTTCCTTCAGAATTTCACCAGCTTTCTGAGAAGTAAAAACTGCATGAACCGAAACATTCTCGCGATTTATCATCACTGCAAACAGAAAAGAACAGATACCCAAGAACTCAGATACTACAGTTTTCTGTTAATTACTATCAAAGATTGAACCAAAATATACCCAGGCATTGTTTTCAAAATTCTTTATCTTGTTTTATGTATCACGCTGATGTCCAAGAAAATTTACGATGCCTTATTCGCAGGTAGCAGAGTTCACAAAATACGTAAGAACAAATCAAACTATATAGCAAGAAAGGAAGAGAACAACTGCAATAAACATAAATTTGAAGGATTATCAGAACTCACTGTAAACCAAATTCCCTTTGTCTTGATTGTCATAAACAATTGCAGCATGAAATCCAGCATTTTGAGCATTTCGAACTTTGTCTTCAAAAGCACATTCACCCCTTATTATCAGTGCAATCATTATTCCATTGGTTCTGTTTGACCGATCATTATTGCTTAATGGGCTGCAAGCGTTTAAAGGGTCTGCTATATGTAGAGCTCCACATATACCAGAACTATTGATACCAGCAGCTATTAACAGGGGTGCCCCAAAAAAAAAAGATAATAACACATCAGTTTAGGACTAATTACCAAGTGAAAGAGATAAACTTTACTCAGTTTATCTACATCTTTAGCCATGTTACGTACAGAAAAAATGAAAAACTAGAAAATGGGTCAAGAAAAATGAACAGCTTTGTTAAGTTAACATAGTAGTATACAATTTCTATTGGATTCTCTCTAGTAATTTCTCAGCAACCAAACACCATAGCGAGAGAGAAAGATTACCAAATTTGGCAGGAAGATCAGTGAAGGACATGGATAAGGATCTCAGAAGGATGGTAGAAGAAGCTAAATGCACAGCATTAAAAGCAAACACCATCACAAATCCAACCAAAGCACCCCTCATTTTTTCTCTATCTTAGCTTCAATTACCTGTAAAATTAAAAAAATAATAATAATACTAAAATATAATTAAATTGCAGAAAATTAGCTCCAACAAGCACAAGAGAGACAAAATTTTTTTAAAAAAAAAAAGAGAGAGAGAGAAACCTGTACCTCTTGCATCAAGAGCTTTTCCAGCCTCAAAAGCTTGAGAAGTGAAAAAAAAAAAAAAAGTGGGGTGATTCAGAAAAAACCCAGAAATATTTATGAGCTACGGAGTCGAATCGGAGCAGGTGAGAGCTGAATTTGCAGTTTCAATTCCATTTTCACTGTTTTTTTCTTTTTGGTAGCAGTAGAAGAAGTAATCCAAAGCGAATATATGAATTGTAATATGTCAGGAAAGCGTGGTTTGCACGTGACATCTCTACTGGGCCAGGGGCCCAACGAAGCCAGATATTGACACCTGTCCAGTAACAACAGTAAGCTCCTCTCCTTTTTCAATTTTGTTGTCGTTTTCTCCTTCATTGTCGTTTTACTTATTCGTGTTGTTTTCCCTGGTTGTCTTATTCTTTTCGGGGCCTCATATTTGTTTTGTTGTCGTTTCTGTCGTTCATCTTACTCTTTGTCGTTTCTCTCATTACTTGTCGTTCTTTTCATGTATTATCGGTCATTCTCCTTTGTCCCCACCAGGCCAGTTGTCGTTGTGCCGTTCTCTACTTCTTTGTCGTTTCATCCTACTTTGTGGTTGCTCCAAAATTCCATTATTGTTTTTTCCGTAATTTTTTTCATCTTTCCCTTCTTCATCGGTTTTTTTTTGTTCTTTATATTTTCGAATTTCCGTTTGTTGCCTACTTTATGTGTTATCTTCATAATTTCATGTTATTATTTCATATTTTATCGTTGTTTCTGACTTTCTGTCCTTCGTAATTTTACTTGTCGATTTTCCGATTCGTTGTTGTTTCTCCTCCTTGTTACAGAATGTGGATTCTGTCATTTTTTATTTTGTCGTCGTTTCAATATATCTTGTCATTTACTTAGTCTTTCGTCGTTTGTGTATATGTTGTCTATCTTTACCTCTAGTCGTTTCTTCCTTTTTGTTGTTTTCCTTTTTTTTTTTTTTTTTTTTTTTTCGGGTCTCTTTTTAAAGTATTATGGTTAGTCGTTACTACTTATTACTTTGTCCCATTCTCTTTGTACGTCGTTTCTCCTAAAGTTTACTAATTTAGTCGTTTTCGTTTTTGCCATCGTTTAATCATACATTATGGTTTAGCATTTCTCGTTATTCACTTAAGTCGTGTTTTATTTTTGTTGTCCTTTTTATATTTTTTGTCGTTTATTCTTATATTGCCGTTCTTCTTTCTTGTTCTTGACATTTCTTAAACGTTAAAAATCACATATAAAAGGATAGAAATTATTTAGTATTATCTTTTTGAGCATTACTAGTAGTAAGCTCATCACAGGGAGATAGTCTCTTATAACAGGTAAATGATCACATTAGAGCCCATACAAATAAAAGACTAACATTCAATCACACATAGTTCGAGATAGGCTAGTGACTCATGATAAAAAGTTTTATTCTTATCTTTTGGCTTAAACTAAGTTAGAATTTATATTTGAATTAACTTATTCAAGTGGCTAAAATTAAAACCAATATAATAAAGATAGATAACTATCCAAATTTGATATGTACTTTAACGATAATGATAGTTATAATAATACATCAAAAATAAACAAAATATGGAATTACATTAATCTCGCGTCTTTATCAATAAACTTGCATAAATTATGAACACTTTAGCTCACTCTATCAGCTTCATTAACTTTTTAGGCTGATTTTTTTTTAACGAAAAACGACTATTTTCTAATCTTCTTTGATACAGGTAATCTTGATCGGAACAAATAGGGATGTGAATCAAAGAGGAAAATGTATATACCGGCTTAAATAGCCTAACTCACACGGATTCAAGCTTGCCATAACTCAAAAATGACAGTTCCATCAGGCAAAAGCTTTTTCAAAATCAAGATTACAACTTGATTATAACAAATTGACTTTCTCCCCCTTTAAAGGGAGTTGTTACCATACCTACTAACCTAGAGAGTGGAGTATGAATGAAGCAACCAAACAAAAAGCTTGAAAAAAGAAAAAGATATCATATGTACTTGTTCACCAACCAGCCAACCAAAATACTATCGAGCACTGGGACGTGCAATAGACTCGTCAATGGACAAGAAATTATCAGTTCCAATAATGTCAAGGTTACCCAAGTTGAGGGAAGAATGAGCAGAATTTCTCGATGTATCATCCGAGTTACCTTCTCTCAGTATTGCTGCTTCTCTTTCCATGGAGATGGCGTCTTGGACCTCCTTGAGAACTTCGGAAATAGATGGCCTCATGAATCCATGCGGTTGAACACACATCAAAGCTTTTTCTGCTATCTTCCACATCGATTGGATGTCATACTCGTTGCGCAAGGCGGGATCAATGATGCCTTGAATGTCGCCACTCTCAATGTGTTGCTTTGCCTGTGGTACACAAGGAAGAGAATTAAACAAATGGTGTAAAGGAAAACTTTGTTTTCTAAAGATTTTTTGGTGTTGGCCCTCGAAGACCTAAACGAGACTTACCCACTGGACAATGTTACGGCAATTAACACCAAAACTTTCATTAGATATTGCTTCTTGACCAGATATCAGCTCAAGAAGAATAACGCCGAAACTATAAACGTCACTTTTATCAGTCAATTGTTGAGAGATGTAATACCTGCAGCACATATCAATGTGAAGAGACTTAGCAGAAATGAAGCATTTTATGCAGAGATGTTTGCTAATCTTAAACAAATTGCACATCTCAGACAATTTGTTTTATCCTTAAAAGTTTTTCTTTTTGTATATCATAACCATAAAAGTCAAGTTAAACACGGTCAAAATCCAACATATTCGACCAAGGAATGGCATTCAGTGCAATTTTTTCAACTTATCTCAGGTATAATGCCTAAAATGGTTCAAAAATTAATTCTTAATGAACGGTGGAAATGGCCTTACTCAGGATCCAAATATCCTACAGTTCCCCGAACTATGCTCGACACATGAGACACTCCATCCACTGCAAGTTTGGAAAGACCAAAGTCTGAAACCTTTGCTCTCATGTGTTTGTCAAGAAGAATATTACTGGTCTTCAAATCTCGATGAATAATGGCTGGGATACAGCCTGTGTGAAGGTATTCAATCCCTGAACAAGCATCAGACAAGTAAAGGAAGAAACACGAATCAATTGATCATTAAACTTGAGCTAGCCTGCCATGGCAGTAAATTTGGAAAAAAAAAAAAAAAAAAAAGGAGGGTGCTTAAGAAACCTTTTGCCGCATCTTCAGCAACCTCAAGGCGCTTGATCCAGTTGATACTTCGTCCACGTGTTAGTGGCCCTACAAACAGTACGGAAAATTGTTGGCCATCGAAGATTAGAAATTTATGCAGATTCTTTGGAATTTACACGTGAGCTTACCATAGAGATGCTCCTTGAGAGTTCCATTATGCATGAACTCATAGACAAGCATACTCCTTTCATCTTCTTGGCAATACCCAAGAAATTGTACCAGATTCCGGTGGTGTATCCTTGAAAGAAGAGTTACCTGTTTCAAATAGAAGCTAGGATCAATCCTTTAAGAAAGGGTAGGGAAGATAGTAACAATGTTACTAATCAAACCCATTAGAAAGGGTAAGGGAGATAATTACAATGTTATAATAGGGAGGAGGATCAATCAATGATGGGAAGAGTATACCTCATTAGAAAACTCTCGCTTTCCCTGGTAGGAGTTACTTGTCAAGACCT
The DNA here is from genome assembly GCA_002914805.1 of Parasponia andersonii. NCBI lineage: Eukaryota > Viridiplantae > Streptophyta > Magnoliopsida > Rosales > Cannabaceae > Trema > Trema andersonii. Next base: position 101,715 of record JXTB01000815.1, on the reverse strand, counting down.
TGACTGCAATTTCTTTTTCATCCTTCAATTTCCCATAGTATACAACTCCAAAACCTCCAGAACCAATTTTCTTCTCAAACTTTTTTGTAGCAACTTCAATTTCTGAAAGTGCAAAACAATGTGCAGCTTCTGTTGGAGCCTCACTTTTAGAAGCTACTGGCTTTTGTAAGGGGAAGGAATGTCCAAGTCGCTCTGTAACAAATACAAACAGCTTCATCACACTAGAGGCAATCGAACCTTGCTTTCTGCTTCTTTCCCCTGCACTTTTCTAAGGGAAACTACATATAGTATCCAACATTTCTAATATTGTACCTTTATCATGATTTGTTGTCTTGCCTTTGCGCAGCCATAAGCAAGACACAATAGTAGCTATAAGCAGAACAGCAGCACCAACTGATGCACCAATGATAATGTTCAAATGGCTTCCAGTTGTGCTCCCTTTACGAAGACCTATGTTTCCCGAATAGCTGTATTGAACCAAAGAAGGCAGGCCGTAATATATCCGTAAGAAATTATTGGAGCATTCAAAAGGTTCTAGAGGAATCGCTTCACCACTAAAAAGATGAAAGTTAAGAAATTTTGCACAATCTAATTTTTTTTTTCCCTTTTCACTTTTAAGGTTTATCTAGTTATATGCATGGAAAATAATACTGACTTTAAAACCAAATTTTTGTTGACAAGACCCTTTGGCACTGTTCCGGATAGCATGTTGTTTTGCGCATACCTACAGTCATCAGAATCACCAAGTAGCTACTTCATCAAACTATTCCCCGTACCATTTCTCAGGTCAAAATAACTGCTATATAAGTTGGCAGAAAACTTACAGTTCTTTCAAATTGGGTAGGTTTGTTAAAAAGGAAGGTAGCGGACCTGTCAATTGGTTGTTTTCAAGATGACTGTACAAAATCAAAGACATAAGTTAGCTCATACCTTTAAACATGATAATGACTAAGAGGAAAACTCATCTCAGATTACATTATCTTCAAGTCAACACATCCGGTGAAATCAGGTATTGAACCAGTCAATGAATTCCCGTCAAGCCATCTGGCAATTACAAGACAAATGGACAACGTTAGAAAGACAAAGAATAAGAGAACATATGGAACTAAAATTCAAAATAACTGTCACCACCCAAAAAAATAATAATGCAGTCAATACTTACAACTCGCTTAGTCCACTCAATTTTGTCAATTCTGAGGGGATACTCCCAGTCAAGTTTTTACCAGACAACATACTGTCATGTAGGAGAAACACAAGAGTGGTAGTGATTAGACTGGAAACACTTTTTCCTCGGAAAGTCAGAGTAGTAGGTACAAGCCATAATTAAAAACCAATTAAACCTACAAAAAGAATTGAGCTTTACATTGAAACTATTCTTGGTTGTGGATCTGAGTTACAGTGAACCCAAGACCATGGAACTGGAAGGCATGGATCACCTCCTTCTTGTGCCCAGTCGAATGAGTAGTGCGAAACTAAATTACCAACAATAGGCCCTGAAAGTCATAAAGAGTCAAGAATCAGATATACCTGTAGCTGTAAAGCTTAAAAATTTTAAACAAAAAAGGATGCTGAGGAGCCTAAACTTGATGAGCAAAAGAATCATGCCATAGTTACTCTTGCTTTGTTATTATCAAAATCCAAGACACCAGATCAAGGTTTCAGCTTCCATCAGTGCACTTACCGTCTAGAGAACCTTCATTTTTCTCCAAGTACTTGTTAATTTCCATCGCATTCAGTAAAGGCCCCTGGGAAGAGTCTGATGTTTTACCAAATCTAAAAGACAATACAAAAGGAAAAGAAATATTGGTATATCCTGGCTCGTAGAGACGGTACTTCCCTTGCGCATTTTCTTCAATATTAACAATAGCTTTGCTGATATCAGGATGGTCCGGAAGCACTAGCCTAAATTTTCTAGACTCATCAGAAGCAAGATCTTCAATTTCTGCAAAGTAGGTCATTGCCCATCCACTACCAGGAAAACCATCCAAGTTCAACCGGTACGTCAACGACCCATTGGTACCAACTACAGCCGTCTGCATAACTCTGTCAGGTGGCCTCTCATCCCTGCTAACATCAATTGGCTTTTTTGTCGACACTTTCTTGGTGCCAGCTGCAACATCAACAAGGTAATTTGCTTTCTTAATAGAGTCCGACTGCCACAGTCTATCAAAAGGGTCATCCGGATACCTGAGAAATGACACACACGGATCTTCAGAAAGCAATTTCACCACCCAATAACACAACAAGCATTCAAATTAGATTAAATTTGTATCTGCCTATTCTTTCTCCACAAAGCTCCCTTCCCAATTCAACTAAAGAACAAAGGAACATTTCAAGTATCAAAATTCTAAGTTTCTCTCATCATAAAGCACGATGCAGCATCCACTAAAAAAAAAACACATCCAAACGAGCATAGCAAGTAGTAAATCGCATCCAAACCAGGCAAATTGCTAGCATACCGAATTGGCGCCTCACTATCCGCACCGAAATTTATCCTCGCAGAGACACTAAGGTAGTACTCGTCTTCATACTCAGTGTAGTAAACCGAACCATTGAACTGTCGAAGCTCGAGGGTCGATATAAAAGGCTGCCCGGTTGTAGCATTGGATAAGCACACACTAACGGTAGGAGTTGAAGCCAGGAATATAAGCTCCCTGGTCTCAATGAGATTGGCATCCGAAATAACAATGGTGGCCCAATGCGTCGCCCCAAGAGAGATATCAAACTTGGGGTAGACATTGTCGTCGTCAAAGTTGCCATACAAGAACGATGCCCTTATAAGGTACCTAGTCCTGGGTGTGACATTGAGTGTGTAACAATACTTCCTTGAATCAGCGGGGAAGTGTCTCAGAGTCTCGTACTGCCGCCTCGTCTCGTTCGCAACCGATATACTGGCGGCCTCACCGTAAGTAACCTCGTCAGGACTCCACTGAAGCCCAATCTCATCCTTGTAAGAGTCCGTACCTCCACAATCCAAACTCACAAAACCTAGGAAGACCAACAACAGAGACAAATAAAATTGATTATTAAATATATATATATATATATAATCTTAAGCTGAAACTCTGTCTTTCAGAATTTGTTCAGTCTAAACCTAATCCAATATCTGTCAAAAAAAAAAAAAACTAAATTTATGTAATATATTATAGCTTCTTGAAAAAGAGAATTAAAAATTTACAGCATAAGAGTTTTGAACTTTGAACAAAGAATTGGACTATGGAGCTGAAATAGATGGTTATAATTATAGGAAGAACAGAGAAATATAAACAGATATATACATATATATATATAGATACATTGAAGAAGTATATAGATGTAGAGAGAGAGAGGAACCTGGAGTTTGAGCAGTGGAGGAAGTGATGAGGAGAAGGAGAAGAGGAAAGACGAGCGAGAAAAGGAGAAGCAACCTGTACCCCATTTACACCTTAGCCTTGCCAGATGAGAATCAGAGACGACGTGACCATCAAAAGTATCAAAAATTACAGAATCATGTAATAATACTATTATTACTTAGAAAACCAAAACTATATTCCTACACATATATATATATATATATATATATACGTGTGTGTGTTTACACGAGAACCAAATTTCTTTTTGACGGAAAAAGAAAGAAGGAAAGAAAGGAAGAAGTGATTCGAGATGCTCTGTTTGTTTGCCGAGAAAATTTTCGAGTATGAAGAAGAGTAAAGTGAACCAAAAATGATTCTTAGAAAGAGAGAGAAAGAGAGAGAGAGAGAGAGAATGGAACAGAGTATAATAAAGGGTGGAAGGAGAGGAGAGGAGAGGAGAGTTGAGTTTGGGAAAGAAAGAAAGAAAGAAAGGGCGCCGTGGGGGGAGGAGAAGTGGGGCCCACTGTTAAAGATGACAGAACAGAAGAGTGTCAAAACTGTGTCTGCCAATGAAGATGGAGGAGGAGTACAGTAGGACTGTACTGAACTGAACAGAGACTCCAACCGAGTCCACAGGGAGAGAGAGATTATAAACATTTTAGTATATAGTTTTATAGTATAAATTATACGGTATTAAGAGTATATAGTATATAGTAAAGGACGATATTCGACCATAAGCAGCTAAAAGGGATTGAAACCGTCGCACATGCGGACCCACCATATGTTACTGTACCTGCTTCGCATCACATCATGTCCCTCCCTTGACGCCAACCAATCACTGATGTTGCCACAATTCCCAATCCCCCAACCCTTACCCTTTTTCTTTTTTTTTTTCTTTTTTTTTAAGTTAAATTTTTTATTTGTATTTTCAACGTCCAAATCTTTATTTTACAATCTCATTTACGCAATTGAATTGAATTGAATTTTTTTATAATATGATCGAGGATGGTTTAGGGGTTTAATAGTCTTTTACCGGAAGAAAAAAAAAAACGAAAAATGTAATTACCACTACACTTTATTTGCAAATAACATTGAAATTCTTGATTTCTTGTTAAAGATATTTTTTACTTTATTTTATGTATATTTTTAGAAGATAATGATCGACACACCATGTATTTCCTTTAAAAAAAAAAGTATCATGTATATATATATATATCCATAATCAATCTTAAAAACCTTTTTTTTTTTTTAAGATTGATTATGGATATATACGTGATATATTTTTTTTAAAGGAAATACATGGTACTTTATCGTGATAATAATAACAAATAGTGTACTAAATTAATAATTGTTCGTATGGAACAGTATTATAGTATATATGGAGCTCGTGCCATTATCTGTATGGAAGTTCCAAAATCTGTGTCATTGACGTACCAGATCTGGATCAGTTATTGGGCGATTATCCAAGATTGAATGTCTTCAAATGCACTCACAATAATTGTACGTCATTAAAGTTTAAATTGCCATTTGGAAATAAAAAGTAGACAATAATTAATGGTTGATGGCTACAACTTTTATTGTACGTCCTTACTCACACAAATTAAATTACTTGTTATAGTACAATTATTGTGGAGTTTGCATCTTTAGAGCCACTATGTTACAATACAACTGCTAGGTAGACCGAGTGTCTTTGGTATGTGATGTGGACCTTAAGTTTTGGGCTTATCGATCTCTAATCTCTATATCTATATCTATTTTAATTTGTACACCTTATGTCAGACGTTTAAGTTCTTTTATTCCAATATCAATTAATGAAAAAAAAAACATAACAAAAATAGAAAACTTATAAATATATATGTACTACGTATGCAACCATCTATGTATATGTTGCCTATAATATATGATTCTTTTATTAGTTGTGCAGACATTCTTGACCTCTCATCACCTATCTATGGGTGTAAATACTATATATACTCTTGTGTATATCACATGCATTCAAATAGAAAACTGTATATTTTCTTTAAAGAAGACTGAATAATTAAGGGAAAAATCAAAATCAAAACCATAATCATAATCAAATGCGTATCATTTTGAGAAGAAACGAGCAATAAAATCCATCATTTTGCAGTTCAAATAACGAAAAGGTCGACATCCACACCACAACGAAAAAAATAATAATAAAACCTACACACACATGGGACTTGCGGTACTTTTTTTTTTAAATATAAAAATATTATTTTAAGAAAACGAAAACAAAAACAATGGAGGGCCCCATTGCACGTTGTCAATTCCTTGGAATGGGACAAAGACTTGACCAGGTGTTGACTATAGTTGGGCTTGTTTCTCAAATCTCAAGTATTAGGTTTAGGTTAGGTAGTGAGGTCCTCTGCTAAAAGGTTTTAACTTTTATTTGTTGCATTAGTGTCACATTTCTTCGAGATTAATTAAATTAATCTTTTCTAGATCTCAACTTCTTCGAGAATTATAGAATATGAAGACTTGGAAAGGCCATTATCTTACATGATTTTTTTATCATACATGATTTGAGCTTGAGATCTGCATGTGTTTTTGAATCTTAAAGACCAAGTTGATGTTAGAATAGTGTAAAGAATCTTCCAATTCTGTCATTTTCTTTCTACAATTGTTGACCTTAGGTGAATATTCTGCCCAACTTGTTTCCTTTAAGGTGAATAAGAAGGCAAATATAGTTAATATCGTCAAACTTGAAAACAACAAAATTAACTATACATAAAAGAAAAACAAAACAAGAAAGAGAAATAATCAGTTGGTCAAATGGGACTCACTCCACTGTAAATCTCCAAGTTTAAAATCATAAAAAAACAAAATACTATTATCTTGTAAGCATATGCCTATTCATATACTAGGAATTAATATGCTTGAGGAGAGTGAATAAAGAAGAAAATGATTGAAAGAAACTCCACCACTTCTCCTTCCTTGTCTGTACTCTATAGTCTTATCACTTCTTCTTTCTTTGTTGTGGTGTTTTTTTTTTTTTTTTTTTTTTTTTTTTGAGGGGAGCTTTGTTGTACAATATTGGATCCTCATTTGGCCATAGTGTTTGTGTTTTTTAGTGGGAATGATGAAGGGTTGGTTCTGCCTTTTGTCAAAGTGTAAGATGAGCTTTCTTCAAAAAACTTTACAAAAAGAAGGTTGATTTATCCATCTTTTTTAATGCCTCCACTTTTCTACTTTACCTGTTGGACTTTGGCGTGGAATCTAACTCTACAGGTAAGCAATTTCTCAGTGCTTCAATGGCTAGTGCTAGCCTTTAGTATTAGAAAAATAAAATAATACCATTTCTTAGTGTCTAAGTATATATGCAGAGGACAGGCATTTGGGTTCTATATTTATCAAAGTTATATAACCAAAAAAAAAAAAAAAAAATCAATTAGGATAGGAGTGGGGGCAGTTGTGCTCTGACCAATCCACTTTGTCGTGTCATGTGCAGAATGTTGGGTTGGATGACAAAATGAAACAATTCATCACCTTATTATTGTCTATATAATCTTTGTTCTTTGAACTAGTAAACTTATGCCTTTTTTGTACACGGAGTTACTATAATATTGAGATTATTTACTTCGTACTCGTGTGTTTTGATGATAATTTGAAATTAGGATAAATAATTTATAATTTCAAAAAATGAGATAATTTATTTTATTTAAAAATATAAAATTATTAATCTCACATAATGGGACTCATATCTATTATAATTTTTGAGACCAGTAGGTATCCTATAATAAATATTTTTTAATATTTAAATTAATATAAAATAAATTTATTATATATTTCAATAAAAAATAGATCTCACGTTATAATAATAATACTAATTCATTCTAATGTTACAACAAACACATATAAAGTTTATCCAATCTAATTCAATATTATAATCTAATCTTAATCCTGTGTACCAAATAAGGCTTTAAGGACTTTGTGGATGTTTTGTTAGATGTATTAATACAAGTTCTTAGCCAAGCATTAATTTTGTTTGAGTAACTAATTACATTAATTAGTAACTTAGTATTCCATAAATTTAAACCAATGTTTAACCTAATAGTATAGGGCTTAAAGTGTTGGCACTACTCGATATATCAATCTTTTATTGAAAGATTATAATTAATACATTAGTTTCTATATAAGCGGCACGATATATCAATCTCTTAGTGAAGGATTACAATTAATACATTACTTTCTATATAGGTCTCTCTTAAAGTGCACTCTATCTACTAGTAAAAATTGACATTTCGTGTGTAGAGTATGGTGTTGTACAGTGGTATGCACCTTAAGATAGGTGTCACATAACGTTACTCAATAATACAAGAGAGAAAAAAAAAAATCTAAACCAATTTTGATTCAGCGAGCCAAAAGCCAAGCGATGGCAATATAACCTAATAGTTATGTGTATCATAGTTATCCAATTCAAAAGGGAAGAAGGAAAAACTACTCAAACGAAAAAAATAATCGAGACAGGAAATAACTACATCGTTAATATGCAGATATGATGCGAGAATGATATTAGTATAATCTGCACCGTACTCGTCTATATATATATATAAATATATACGTAAAAAAATCATTATACATATAAATATCTATTTAACTTTACAATATTTATATTCTTATATCTTCAATAAAATAATGAACTCATAAAGTTATATGTACTTATATATTTAAATTTTAAAATTATTAGTATAGTGTAGTGTTTAGTATTTTATTGATTATGAAAAGAATTTAGTATTTTTCATATTTACTCTTTTAATATTTTATTATTATCGATGGATAATAGGTAACGATTTTCCCCATTATCCGTTGATTAATACTCACACTGTCTCCGTATCATCCAAAAGAATGATTAATAAGGCGTTGATTAATACTCACACCATCTCTGCATTCAAAATAATGATTAATAGGGCGGATATAGTATTATGATTGATTTTTGAGAATGAAAATGATAATCGATAAATCACCTCCAATCCGCCCCCTTACTGATCCTGAATGTGGATGAAACACGTTCATAACTCTAGTCGCCGTTAGCATGCATGAATTGCCATTATGCCACAGCTCATGGCTCATGTCCCACAAGGTGGTAGTTTGGTTCCTGTTGTCCATTTCTGGGATTGGAATGTTCATGATTTGGGCAGACAATTTCAAAGAGTTCAAAATATGGGCTGGACCAGAAGGAAATTGGGCGAACTTAGGAGTTTTCTGGGCCCAAATTCAACTTAGATGGGCCTCGGGGACACACCCGAATGGACCAGTGAGGAAATCATTTGAGTGCAAGTACCACCAAAAATACCATTGTGACTCGATACATATCAACAACTCAAGCATATGCTTCACAGAAATGTTAAATTTTGTAGGCCAAAATGCACTTTATTATCGACTGTACGTCCAGAAAAGGAGCTAGATGGACAGCAAACCAGAAAATATGCTTATCTCGCACACTGATTTAACTTATGAGTTACAACATTAATATGTTATTTCCATAATAATTATACACGTGAAACAACGTCTCAAAGGAACGTGGCCGACCAGAAAGGCAAACAGCAATATCTAGTTGGTATACATAAGCAACTCAAGGACTAAACAGCAGAACAAGACCAGCCTAGCTACTCCAGAACCAGCGTGTTGTTTCTACTCCCTTTACTCAGCATCAACGAATCTAAACAGAGGTAAGATTAAAGCGTCTTTTAGATGAATTGTGCTTTATAAACCATATTGTGAAAGACAAGAAGATTATTAATATCAAACAAACAAGTACTATGGAAGTAAATCAAAATGAGATACTCTGCTACTTACTGAAGCTCTGACAGCTTCAAATGAGCCTCGGCATAATCAGTAAAGAAGGCATCCTCATCCTATATTCAGTACCAAATCCAAGGTTTAATAAGCTTGTTGGTCATGTTAAACAGGTTTTCATTCAATAACAGCATAATATATATTCTATAGCTTATAACTCAATATATATATGTTGGAGCAGTTTTTCACCAGCCGTCCACGTGTCTCGAACTGCTGATGCTATATTCTCCAACTATCCACATGTCTTTGCTGTCCCAAAGTACTCTGAACTCCAAGCAAGATCGGAGAGGCGGGGATGGCTACCTGCAAAGACTCTCCGATGCTTAAGTCAGTAGTTTATATTTGATACAGGGTAGCAAGGAAATATTTCAGTATGAATATATATATGTTTCTTGTTCACAGACTTTTCTATATATTTCTGTTTTTTAAGCGTACATACCTCTCTCGGGAACGCATGGCTCTTATATATGTAGTCCTGAGATTGTGAACCATGCGGGTCTCAATCTCAGGACTGAGTACCCTTCTTCTCAAAATCTTTTTCAGTAGTCACGGGCCGAGATTTCTGCGATCTCCTATGTGTTGCCGCGGCCTGATTTCCACCGCCTCCTACAGCTTCAATCTGTCAGGGGTAAGATTTGAGTAAATCGCCGTTCTGTCAGGATGGCTTGTCCCTTGCGCACGCCTACACAGGATCGCATTAAATGCTCTGCCTGGGTCTAGAGCCGTGAGTTACTTTCTATTGTATTCAGTCGGAAGACCCTTGGGGCTTCTGACCCTCCCAACTGTCGAGGTAAGGGCCACTGTACTCAGGTGACAGACCCTTGGGACTTCCGACCTCCAGCTGTCGAGGTTGGGGTCAGACTGGGCCAGACTGTCCAGGGTTAGTAATGGGCTCGGCCCTAACTTCGGACGGCCCCATGGCCGATTGTGAGATCACGTGCGATCCGCGTGGCCTTCCACGTGGCGTATGGCTTGGGAACGTGTCCCACAACTGCCCCTATTTCCCTACTTGACGGACTCATATCCATCAAGTGGGGAAATCGTCTCTCCGTTCCTCCAATCTGGGGGATGCACGTGGTTCCTTTCTTACCGATGCAGAGGTACGCCATCCCATATCACAAGATCTGTTTGAATTTTGAAGTTTTGACTGCTCGGTTTCCCTTATTCTCCCCTTTTCCAGAAAAAACTCTTCGGCTTCTCCTCTATAAAAACTGTAACTGTGTTCATTTGCCATTTTACTAAAATTTTCAATCATTCCAACATCATAAAATCCTAGGATTTCTGCTTCCTTCTCCTCTAAAGACTCTCACTCTTTTAGTCGTGTTACGATATAATGGCTTCAAGTCAAAACTAGGAATTGTAACCCGTTATGGATTCAGAACTAGATTCACTGAGGAGGCAGCTCTGCCTCCTCGGAGGAGTGACGCTTCAATGGGTTGAGGGCCTTGCGGACTAGTACCTTCGTCCTTGTGCCCCCGAGGGTTCCACGTCCTGGGCAGGAAGCATCTGAACTGGCTGCGATTCCCTCTTCCTCCCCTAATCCACCAATTCTTTGCCTTGACGGGAATCCATCCGATGCAGCTGAATGCAAACGGAATCATGATTCTGATGGGGCTTTCTACCCTGTCAGTTATTTACAACATGCATATTGACTTGGAGGTGGTCTTTTATGCTTATAAGCTCATCCTCATCCCCAAGAAGGGCTTCTACCCCACCTTCTACCTCCAGCCGCTGCCAGGGCACCACATCTTTTGGGAGATGCTGCGGTCGAACAAACAATGGGACTTTCACGCCAGGCTATACGCCATTGGAGGGGCGTGGTGCTCCCCTTGGGTGAGCGGAGAGCATTTCCAAGTCCTCTCAACCTTCCTGCAAGGTAAGTATTAGGTCGTGATCTTTAGGTTTAGGTCCTCTCCCGATATTATTGCTCATGCTACTTTGTCTTATACAGTCTCAGCAGAAAAAAATAGGTTTGAGCCGCACATGTTGGTTGGGCGGCTCAAAAGCCAGGAGGGGATCATAATCTTCAGCTCTCCGGGGGAATGCAGGCACATTCAAGCCGTCCTCAACCCCCTAACGATGAACTTGATACCCAGGATGGTTTCATACCTTCTATTCCCCTTGGATACTTGGGTCATCACCAAGCATCTGAGGAGCCGACTCGACGCCTCTGCCCTGAACCGATTTCGCCAGGACAAAAACGATCGGACCACCATGGTGAGTCGGTAAGTTGCGGCTTCAAGCCAGTTGGCAGGCACCAACGATCTGGTAGCGTCGTCCAATCACGAGCTTGAGGAGGCCATGAGGCTTATGGCCGAGGAGTGCGTCAGGCTCCGCAAGGAAGAAAATGCCGCCTCTAAGAAGGCTAGGGGTGAGTTTATTTTCACATCTTTGAGTCCTTGTAGGTCGGACTATGACCGCAAACTAATCTCGTTATTTGTTCTTCACAGGTTCTGAGACGGGGCCGTCGGCTGGCCCTTCACCCGTCAAAGGGGGAGCCGCGACACCTAAAGCTCATGCCAAGGCATCCGCTGGCTGGTGCCTCGTGGTGCTTTCAGGAGGAGCAAAACCAGCGGTCCCCCATTCCGACGCAGGTGGATCTCCACCCGAGGGACCGTCTACCATCCAGATTGTGCGCGAGGAAGAGACAATGCCAAGTCTGGCTGGGGGGTCTGCAGCAGTGATCTCGCCCACCCCTGACTCCGGTTCGAAATAGAGTGCTGTTAGCCTCGGTGGAGAGATCACCGAGCTCAGTGGGGGAGCTCCGAGATTGAAATCCAGACTCTCTTCCCCTCCCTCGGTCCTTACAAAGCGGTAACGCGAGGTCGGCTCATCCAATGAAGAAGAGGGCCCGGTGGAGAAGAGGGGCAGGGTCGTCCTTTCGTCTGACAGTGACGACGATGGGGCGACACTGACCCTTCTAAGGAAAAACGATCAGCACGCAGCAGCCAGCCCAGAGGAGGTGCATCGCCTCCCACCGTGGCGGACGGCGTTCCTGATGGCTCCGGACCTCCCTCGGTCCCTATTGCCCTTGCTATGGAGGCGTGCCCGATGGGTGGAGAGGATGCCCTTGTGGCCAGCGAGGCGGGGCCGTGTTCCCCGGGTGTGGGCGACACTCAAAGGGAGGGTCCAGCCACAGAGCTGGAGCCAGAGGTGCTTACGTCAGAGAATGTCGAGCTCGTCACCACCCGCACTCTCGTACAGGTTTGTTACATTCGGATGCTTTTATATTTTTCAACATCTTTGGTAAACGCTGACCCCCTCCTTTGTTGTCTAACTTGCAGCTGTCTGCCATCCAATCATTCTACTCTGCTCGCGTCAAGGATCTGACCGAGGAGCTGAGTTCCTGTTCTACATTAGCCGAGCGCAGCGAGGCTGCCCTCGCCGAATTGAGGTCTGACTACGATGTATATCGAGGCCTCGAGGAAGTAAGGGTTAGCAGCGCGGTAGCTCACGCTCTGAGTATTGAGAGAGCCAGACGCAAGGAGCTGGTTGCGAGACTGGCTCAAGCAGAGGCTGACAGGCTTGCCCAATCCGAAGCCGCCAGACTGGCTCAGGGCGAGCTGAGGATCAAGGAGCAAGAGCTACAGAGTGCGGGGCCAGAGATATGATTGGCCTTTATTGCTCGTGACCAGGCTATTGAGGACGCCAAAGAAGCGAGAAAAGCCGAGGCGGCAGCTAAGCTAGAAGCCTATGCTCTGCAACGCAGACTTGACCGGTCCCATGAGGTAAACCGAAATCTCTTTTTGGACCATAAAAATCTGATAGGTGCTCAGGTGGAGATGTCTCGTAAACATTGCGAGGTTCTCGCCGATATTAACTCTTTATTGGTCGACTTATCGCAGCAACAGGCGGAACTCAGATTGGCGGCACTGAAGGATAGACTGACGGATGCGGAGAAGTTAAAAACAAGCTACCAGAGGCAGGTGGACGCTCTTTCTGCAGAAAGTTACAGGTCTGGCTGGGAGAATAGAGAGTTTGAAAACTACGCTGAGGTGGTTATGCCAGACCAATTTGACGATCAAAAAGGCGTCGAGAGGGACCACTACTCCGTCAAGCACTACATGCAGCAGCTCGGGGACGAGATCAGAATCACATACCCAGCTGACGTGCTGGAGATGCTTGCTGCGGAGAAGGATGGGCCCTCTACATCTGCCCCTAGTGCCATAGAGCTTGTCTCTGCTTCTGGTCCACTAGATCAAACTCCGGAAGCCTTGGACATTCAGCCTAGCCTCGGGGTCTCAACTAGTGAAGGGTCTGGCGCGGTCGTTGTATCTAGTGACGAATCTAATCCGGCCATGCCACCCTTCTCCGAGGCTGATCCAAGCACTGGGGTTGGCCGCGCCTCCTCGGACGGAGGTAACTAGGATCCCCAACTTTGTATATTTGTAAAGCTAATCATTCATTATAATCCTTCGAATAAATAAAAAGAAACACGCCACCACTTTTAGACTGTTTTCTTTCGCATCCATCCGTCTGTATAAATAATCGTAAGGACTCGATTTCGGATTCTTAGTGAGCCTTCCTCAGGTCATGATTATTTGGACTAGCTCCGGAAATAGGGGGGCAAGTTTTGGCCCATCCAATTTTGCGGAAGTATAACTCTCGTTATAACTTGTTTTGACAGAGTTCGACCCATACGTGTGGCTGGATTTCTCCGACCCCAAATGGGACCGTGCTCGGAACTAGCTCCAGGGATTAGTCGACCATTGTTTAGACCCGTCGTTGTAAAGGAGAAGGCATGGGCTTGGCTCTTATCGGGAATAAATATGGCATTATCATTCTGACATCTCCTTAAGAGTCCGCTCTAAACCTGCACCCCGCAAGTAAGGCTCATGAGTGCTCACCACCATTATCTGTGTACTTTGTATTTTTAGGACATAATAAATAGGTTTTAATCTTGATTTCTATTTTCACATTTGGTTTGTCTTTGGACTACTTCCAATGGGTAGACTCCAAATCTATTCACACCCTGACCATACAAAGATAGATCATCCCTTGGCTAGAGTCTATTTTCCTTTAACTCTTCGTATAGTCAAAACATTCCTTAGGGAGGTTCCACTTCCAACGGGTGGATTCCGACCCTGCCTTCCTTTAGCTCTTCATGTAGCTAAAAGTGTTCCTTTGGGGGTCCGCTGGCTAGCTTTTGGGTTGCACACCCCTTTTTCCTTTATACGTTTTCTTGGGTCATCGACAAGTATTTTATAGCACGATTTGATTCCCAGAGTACGATCGTTTTCGAGGTCTGCTGACAAGTTTTTTGGTGCGTAGATATCTCTTTTTTGCACGTTTTCTCGGATCGTCGACGAGCGACGTGAGTCCCAGAGTGCGAGCATTTTTGAGGTCTGTTGGCAAGTTTTTGTTTGCACAGCAGTTTACTCTTCGCATATGTTCTTGGGTCGTCGACGAGTGACGTGAGTCCCAGACTGCGAGCATTTTTAAGGTCTGCTGTCAAGTTTTTGTTTGCACAGCAGTTTACTCTTCGCATGTTTTCTCGGGTCGTCGACGAGCGACGTGAGTCCCAGAGTGCGAGCATTTTTAAGGTCTGCTGGCAAGTTTTTGTTGCACAGTAGTTTACTTTTCGCACATTTTCTCGGTTCGTCGACGAGCGACGTAAGTCCCAGAGTGCAAGCTTTTTGAGGTCTGCTGGCAAGTTTTTGTTTGCACAGTAGTTTACTTTTCGCACGTTTTCTCCGGTTGTCGACGAGCGACGTGAGTCATAGAATGCGAGCATTTTTGAGGTCTGCTAGTAAGTTTTTGTTTGCACAGCAGTTTACTTTTCACACGTTTTCTCGGGTCGTCGACGAGCGACGTGAGTCCCAGAGTGCGAGCATTTTTAAGGTCTACTGGCAAATTTTTGTTGCGCAGCTATCTCCTTTTGGCACGTTTTCTCGGGTCGTCGACGAGCGACGTGAGTCCCAGAGTACGAGTATTTTTGAGGTCTGCTGGCAAGTTTTTGTTTGCACAACAGTTTACTTTTCGCATGTTTTCTTTGGTCGTCGACGAGCGACGTGAGTCCCAGAGTGCGAGAATTTTTAAGGTCTGCTGACAAGTTTTTGTTTGCACAGTAGTTTACTCTTTGCACATTTTCTCGGGTCGTTGACGAGCGACGTGAGTCCCAGAGTGCGAGTATTTTTTAGGTTTGCTGGCAAGTTTTTGTTTCACAGTAGTTTACTTTTCGCATGTTTTCTCGGGTCGTCGACGAGCGACGCGAGTCCCAGAGTACGAGCATTTTTGAGGTCTGCTGGCAAATTTTTGTTTACACAGCAGTTTACTTTTCACACGTTTTCTCGGGTTGCCGACGAGTGACGCGAGTCCCAGAGTGCGAGCTTTTTGAGGTCTACTGGCAAGTTTTTGTTGCGCATCTATCTCCTTTTCGCACATTTTCTCGGGTCGTCGACGAGCGACGTGAGTCCCAGAGTGCGAGTATTTTTGAGGTCTGCTGGCAAGTTTTTGTTTACACAGCAGTTTATTTTTCGCACATTTTCTCGGGTCGTCGACGAGCGACGCGAGTCCCAGGGTGCGAGCATTTTTGAGGTCTGCTGGCAAGTTTTTGTTTGTACAGCAATTTACTTTTCGCATGTTTTCTCAGGTCGTCGACGAGCGACGCGAGTCCCAGAGTGCGAGCTTTTTGAGGTCTGTTGGCAAGTTTTTGTTGCGTAGCTATCTCCTTTTCGCACATTTTCTCAGGTCGTCGACGAGCGACGTGAGTCCCAGAGTGCGAGCATTTTTGAGGTCTGCTGACAAGTTTTTGTTTGCACAGCAGTTTACTCTTTGCACATTTTCTCGGGTCGTCGACGAGCGACGTGAGTCCTAGAGTGCGAGCATTTTTGATTCAGTTGTGGAAGGTCATTTCCCGTGACAGTCTGGTAGTATTTTCAGCCTGCGCACACAAAATGTGGGGTCTGCTACTGTGGGCAAACCCTCCTTCCGTAGCAGCTTGGTATCTTTTGTCTGTGCAACTGAAGAGTAGGGTCTGCCGGTGAGGGCAGACCCTTTACCAGGAAGACCTTAACCTGTTCCGGAATTAAATTATAATAATACGAACACTCATATGGGTCTTATACATAAATAACGTGTGGAGTCTGCCACTGTGGGCAGACCTCTTTTCCATAGCAACCCCTGAGATAAATCTGTGCGGAAAAGATAACTTAACTTGTTTAAGATTTAGGCTTTTCAACAAAATAGGCTTACACATAGTCTTACATCATAAGTATATGCCTTACACGTGATACTTCTTCAAGTGCTGAGCATTCCACGTGTTCGGCATATTTTTCCCAGTTTTGAGCTCCTTCAGGATATATGCGCCATCGTCGAGCGCTTTTACTACCTCATAGGGTCCGATCCAATTGGAGTCCAGTTTCGAGAAATTCCCTGTTCTGGCTTTCAGGACCCAATCTCCGGCGTTAAATCGTCAGACACTAACCTTTTTCGCGTAGTAGGACCTAACCTGCTGGTGGTATGAAGCCAGGTGGACCAAGACCATGTTTCTCGTTTCTTCCAGGAGGTCTGTGTTGCGGCTTAACTGGCGCTCATTTAGGGGAGTATCTTTTACCACTTCGGAGCGGAGGGTTGGGAGGCCGACCTCGGTCGGGATCACAACCTCTGATCCGTAGACCATAGTGAACGGCGTTCTCCTAGTAGACCTTCGCTCTGTGGTTCGATGGGCCCACACAACAGCTGACAGTTCTTCTAACCACTTGCCTTTAGACTCATGCAAGTTCTTTTTGATGTTACTGAATATGGCTTTATTCGTCACCTCTGCTTGACCGTTCCCCTAAGGGTAGTTCACGGAAGAGATACTGAGCTTTATATCATATAGTTCGCACAAATCCTTAAGCTTAGCATTTTGGAACTGCGTGCTATGGTCGGCATGTATCTCTTTCGGGATCCCGAATCGACAGATTATGCTTCCTGATGAAGTTAATCGTGTCTGCCTTATTAACTGTCATGTAGGCTTCGACCTCTACCCACTTGGTGAAATAGTCTGTGGCTAGCAAGACGTATCTTTTTCCTCCTGGACTTCTGGGGAGCTCTCCGACGATATCTAGACCCCACTTGGCAAATGGCCAAGGAGTTATGTTTGAATGAAGAGTCTCCGCGGGCTGACGTTTCATCAGGGCAAACCTCTGGCATTTATCATATTTTCTTACGAATTCGGCTAACTTCGCCATCATGTATGGCCAAAAGTATCCGACCGTTAGAGCCTTGTGGGCGAGGCTGCGCCCACCAGAGTGGTTGTCACATACTCCCTCGTGGATTTCCTCCATCAGTTTTTGCGCTTCGACAGGGCCTATGCAGTGTAGCATCGGACCCATTGTTGATCTCCTGTATAACTGTTCACCAATCATCGAGTACCTGGCTGCCTTTAACCTGACTGATCTCGCTTCCCGAGGGTCTGCGAGCAGGTTTCCCAATGTCAAATACTGTGTAATGGGCTTCATCCACCCTTCGTCAGCAGCGCCGGTTTCAAACACATGGTGCACAAGGGTCTGCGGGGGGTCTTCCATGCTCCCGCCTTCTAAGAGGACTTCTATGCTTTCAGTGGTGCTCCCGATTAATGCACTCTTAGCTAACCCGTCCGCCTTCTGGTTCATCTCCCTAGGGATCGGTTCGGTATTGAAGTTACCAAAATGAGCCTTTGCCCCCATCACTTTGGAGAAGTACCTGTGCAACCTTGGTTCTTTTACTTCGAAGTCTCCCTTAACCTGACCCGCGATCAACTGCGAGTCGGTCTTCATGGCAATGCTCTCTGCTCCGAAGTGTAGTGCCAACTCAAGGCCTTGTAATAGTACCTCGTACTCCGTCTCGTTGTTAGTTGCCTGGTAGTCGAGCCTCAATGCTTTCTCTACTCTAAGACCCGTTGGGGTCTGCAAAACTATCTCGATACCCGACCTTGTGGCATTCGTGGATCCGTCCGTGTAGAGCATCCAGGTTGAAGGAGGGTAGAGTTGAGACATCTGATTCGGGTCGTGCTGCTCGCCAAAGGACTCGATTTCCACCAGAAAATCTGCCATGACCTGTTCTTTCTTTGCCGTTCGAGGCTGATATTCAATATCGTATATCCCCAACTCGATGGCCCATTTGGTCAGTCGTCCCAACAGGTCTGTTTGGCCAAAATTTGATGGATAGAAAAATCCGTATACACAGTGACCGAGTGCACCTCAAAATACTGCTGGAGTTTCTTTTTAGCGTTGACTAGAGCGAGGACCAGCTTTTCTGCCACACTGTATTGGGTTTCGGCATCTAGGAGCGTACGGCTTATATAAAATACTGGTTTCTGTTTACTGTCTTCCTTGATGAATAGTACAGCGCTGACCGCTACTTCGGACACCGCTAAATAGGCGTACAAACGATCCCCCTATGTCGGGGAAGCCAGGATAGGTGGGTGACTCAGATACAGCTTGAGGTCTGCCAGTGTCCTGTCCTGTTCTTCCCCCCTGATGGCAGTAGAACTTTTTTTCAAGCATTGGAAAAAAGGCTTGCATTGGTCAGACATCTTGGATACGAATCGGCTGAGAGCGGCTACCTTCCTGGCCAGGCGTTGGACCTCTCGAATGGATGAGGGTCTCTGCACATTTGCGATCGAGATCAGTTGGGACAAGTTTGTCTCAATACCCTACCGGCTTACGATATGCCCCAAGAATTGCCCAGAGGATACCCCAAATGCACACTTCTTAGGATTCAGACGCATCTGATGTTGCCTCAAAATCTGACATTCGTCCAGGTGCCTCAGATGGTCTGAATCCTCCCTGCTCTTCACGACCATATCGTCGATGTAGACCTCTATAGTCTTTCCTAGTAGCCTGGTGAACATTTTATTCATGAACCTCTGGTAGGTTGCCCCCGCATTCTTCAAGCCAAATGGCATACGCCTGTAGCAGTACAGACCTCGTTCCGTGATGAAAGCTGTGTGGATCTGGTCTTCCGCGTACAGGGGGATCTGATTGTATCTGGAATAGGCATCCAGAAAGCTTATTTTGTTGAATCCCGCCGTCGCGTCTACCATTTGGTCGATTCTTGACAGAGGAAAACTATCCTTCGGGAAGGCCTTGTTCAGGTTGGTGAAATCTATACAAATACAGTCGTCGCCGTTTTTCTTTTTTACCACTACAAGGTTGGAGACCCATCGTGGGTATACGCATTCCCTGATCAGACTGCTCTCTAGCAACTTTTCTACCTCTTTGTTGATCGCCCTGTTTTTCTCTGGTGCGAACCTTTGGGGTTTCTGCATGACGGAAGGGAAATGGGGGGTCTATGTTGAGGCGGTGGCAGGAGTGTTCGGGGTCTATCCCAGGCATATCATCGTGAGACCATACGAAGACGTCCTCATTCTGCTTCAGAAATTCCAGCATCTCGTTCTTTTGCTCCTCGGATAACAAGGCCCCGATCAGAACCACCTTCGCCAGCTCTGCCTCTTTCAAAGGGACCACTACCAGCTCCTCGATCGTGGATTCTGGACTGTCAGACTCTTCTTCAATTCGCTTCATGTACGCTGGCAGACGGTCCTTTGATTGCTATTCATCCTTAGTTGCAGTGCTTGCACTCGTGTCGGCTCCCCTCAGGGCGGCTGAAAAGCATTTCTTTGCGGAGGCCTGGTCTCCCTTGATGTCAATCGTGTATGTACCTTCCTTTGACTGATATCTCAAGACCTGGTGGAGGGTGGACGCGACTCCATGCATGGCGTGGATCCATCCCCTTCCCATGATAACGTTGAAGGAAGACTGGCAGTCTATGACGACGAAGTCCACGTCCAAGCACCTCTCAGCTTCGCAGACATTAAGGGTCACGACGCCCAATGGGCAGACCCTCGTGTTGTCAAAAGCGAACAGCAGTTGACAGGTCGGCCTAAGTGCACTTCTATCCAAACTCATGTTCTCGAAAGTGCTGAGGAATAGGATATCGACACTGCTTCCACCATCAACCAAGACCCTTCCAACCAATGCGGAGCCGATCTGCAGTTTAATCACCAAGGAATCGTCGTAAGGATGGCATACTGTGGTTAGATCTTGCTAGATGAAAACGATGGGGACGACAGATGTGCAGATTTCTCATGACATCAAGTGGTTGACGGAGTGGCCCATCCCCCTCAAGCGCTTCGCCCTATCCTCAGCTCTTTTGAGGCATCTTTCTTTTTCTTCTTGATCGTAGGTATTTTTTTTTTTTACCTATGCATAGGTATCAATTTGGCCAATGAAAATNTATATAGTTTTTTTTTTTTACCTATATATAGATATCAATTTAGCCAATGAAAATTTAGTATACATATTTTTTTATTATAAAAAATAAGAGAGAAAAAGAATATTAATGATGCACGTTTTTTCATGTAGTTAAAAAAAATTGCTATTAAATTGGCAACCTATATATATATATATTTTAAAAAAAAAATAAAAAATAAAATAAATAAATTACGCGAGTAGAAGAATAATAGGAGCACAATGCTTCTTAGCGATGAGACCTCGAAGCTTCCTCTTGCATTTCTCCACTGCCTTTGGGTATTCATCGCTCACTTTCGGATATGTCTAGTTAGTCTTCTCCATTATTATTTTATTTAATTTTTTTTTCTCGTGTTTTCTAGGGAACCCCAAACAACATCGAATAATTACGAATTCATCGGTACAATTAGTACGAATATATAGAATAATTTTCTTTTTAAATAAAACAATCAGTTAATCAATAAGTTAATCGATTGAAGATTTTTATAACTATTATATCGAGCTTATAACTATTATATCGAGGTAGGAGATTCAATCATGTTGTATTTTCTTGTTTTTCATAAAAATTAAAATTTATTGTGAAAGTGAAATTTCATGAATTTATTTTATTAAATTATTTTGAATAATTATTTTAATAAATTTTAGATTTGTAAAATATTATAGACTGTTTAAAAATATTTTACGTATGATTTTATACTTAGGATTTGATTAGAACAAAAGAATTGAACTATCAAATATTTTAAGTACAAAATGGACTTTTATTTAAAAATCAGAGCATATCTAGAATGTTAAACCACTACATAGTTGTTTGAGACTCCATATATTGCATATTTTATATGATCATACATGAGAGTCATCTTAGGCATCGTGGTGTTTTAGTAGGCGGAGTAGTATAACCACCTTCGATGAGAGTCCGTAAACCCGCGTGAGGTTTTTTTTGTTTTTTTTTTTTAAAAAAAAACTATCTCAATTCAGTATGTGTAGGTATTCGGTGCTCCTTTGGCTCGGTAAGATTAGACACATAGGTGTATCTTCAGTGTCCAAAGATAGCTGTCAGACAAGGAGCACTCAATAAATGTTTTATAAGTTGCTCTAGTCGGAATGAAAGGATGAGAGCTCATGTGATGTGTTGATTTATGTGATGTGCATTATGTTTATTTTATTATGGTTTTCTATATGTTTTGATTTTGATATCTGGTTTCGATTTTTGGTATGATTTCTTATAATATATGTTTTGAATGCTTGATATTTATGAAATGCTTTCTAGTACTATTAAACATATATATGTTTTGAGAATTATAAAAAAATATTCTCAAAAAGGGTCATTGGGTAATTTATTGGGCATTTTATACTCATTTATCCTATTTTCTCCATAGGTGGTATCCAGTATGATATTGGTGACCAATAAGTAGATTAAGAGGTTATCTTTTACTTATATTTTGTGACTTAGTAATATTAGGAGTGTGAATTTAAGGCTTGTATTTATGTCTTTCTAAATAAATGGATTATGCTAGCATTCAAACTAAGTATGTTACTATGAATATGTCTGTAAACTATATATGTCATATTAGCTTGATGTTAAGATGTGAATGATAATGTTTGATTAACTGTTTGGATTTAGTTTTTCTAATAATTATTCAGTCTATATTTATTGGTGACTATGAACTGTGAGATAAGTTTATTGGTTGAAATTTCAAATATTTTTATTACTCATTTTGTTTTAAAAATTCAAAACTCTTTAAACTTTTTCTTCATAAATTAAAAAATTTTCAATTCTAACGAAATTCCTCTTTTGTTCCGAAAAAATTGAGCGTCGAGTTAATTTCACTCAGGTGTTTCGAGTTTAGAGGATTATTTTGTTTAACTTTCTGAGAAGACACCTTACTGTATTAGTACATTATAAGATGTGATATGTTCGGGACCTCGGGTCAATTTCATGTTGGTGTGACTGCAGGATCTATATATAGTATAGCATGCTCCTTAAATATCGAAACTCGAAAAGAATTGACGATCACTTGTGACAAAGTGAAGAAAACATTTCACTTTATTTTCAAATTTTTGTTCGGTAGTGTTTAGAATAGTATTGAAACTGATCAAATGATTTGAACTTTTCTGCAGTAGTTGTTATTGAAGTTCGACCCGATGACACATATATTTGGGTCAAAGACAAGTCCCTTCATGGCGCAGTTTGTGGTACCATACTATAGTAGTGTCAATCCTCGGCCGATAATTTCAGATTCAGATGACAAATTAAATACAATTAATTACGATATTGTTATTCATTTCAGAGAATTTATTATTCATACGTGAGGAAAGAGACAAAACCATCATCGTAGTAACTTGCCTTATAAATCACGAAGCTCCCTCCCTATATATCTCATAGATACATGGAAAATAGGATGAGACTCTACGGCCCCTTATTAATTGTGGCCGGTCATTGCCTCTACATTAGACTCAGCTTAAATTAAGACATGTTAATTTGTATGTGCACATATTTTCTTGGGGTTTTTGATAAACTACACATTTTTTAAAGTGTCCTTTTAGAAAATGCACCTCATTTAATAATTTTCTTAGCAAAAACCTTCTTTAATTTTTAAATTTATTATAAAGACAAAAATATTTCTAGTACTAATCACATCAATTATTAGGATCTCACTAAACAAGAGAAGTTGAATTTTACTCGATATAATTGTTTAGCACTCTCAACTTAAAGAATATATAAATCATTTTATACTCTATTTTTTTTTAAAGTGTAATTACTTGATTATTATTGAGAGCATTGTATTTTCTAAAACTCACCCTAAAAGGAGTATATTTCACTAAATATCTCTATATGACTTTACACGTATATATATTGCACCTTTATAATAGAACATTAGTATAAGAGTTATAAGGTATGTTACGATAAGTTGTACGTTAATATCATTAACGAATCTCCGGTCAAAATTAATAATTTCTATATTTAGGTAAGCCAAACGTGATCTCCCTACACTAAATGGACCGTCCAAACTAGTAGAGTGGCCAATGGTAGCAGAACTTTGCTACAAGTTATAATAACATAATGATAAGCAGAAATATAAGCATATATAAGGAGAATTGCAAAAATCTCGTATATCATACTGTTTGACCATGATAAAATCGTTCATGTATATGCATTAAAAATCTATACTATTGACATATTTTTATACGGTCACAAATCTAGTATATAAAAATCTAATATATAAGTATCATTTTGATCGAAAAAAATGCAAATTTTTATAATTAAAAAAAAAAAGAAAAAAATAACATAATAATAATAAAAAAATAATATTAATAATGTAATTATTTTCATATATTTTATTATAACCGTTAGTTTACTATAACGTAAACTAACGTTACAACGGTTAGTTAAAATGATCAACACTAATCCTCTTATATTATATATGATCTAGCTTTCGTTATTACTGTAGTGTGGTAACGTGAAGTATAAGGAACCGTGGAAACCTACGCTCTCTGCAAGAGCTATATATAAATTTACATAATGTATAACCCTACGGCTTAGATAGAGGTCGAGCCTCGAGGGTCGAAAGGACATGACCGAGCTCTATTATATATGATCTTAAATTTCCGTCACAATTCTGTTAGAATAGTTGAAGTGACAGTACTGCTCTTCCGAACCACAGTTTGACAAGATATTATGATCATTAGTATTGATAGTTGTACCACCGCGCATGAGAAACTCTCACGTACCTTTTTTTCTTTTTTAAAGGACTACGTACCTAAAAAAGCTATGTATATATAGGATGGTTTTGGATATTCTTAAACTAGCTTAATTGTTAATCTTCTAGTTCTTATTATAGAACATAATAGAATAGCATTAACACATTATATTTCAAAAAAAAAAAACAATCATTATGTTTTTTTTTTTTTAAATATTGTTTTTAAAGAAAATATTTTATGCATGCTGTTTTGTGAATATCAATTAAATCAACTCCAATATTATGAGTGATTTATATAATATATTATCTTCAGTATTGTTGGTAAAAAGCTGACTGATATAATGTGTCTAAAGTGAAAAGTAAAAAGAGGCCAGACACACACAAAATAATGGCCAGTCCATTAAAATATAAAGAGTTAATGATCTTATGAGTAACCCGAAAAGCCCAGAAGACAAAATGGACGAAGAAGATTACTCAAGTGGTATCAAGCTGAACCATTAACAGAGCTCGGATCAGTGCAATATAGGACTATATAGATATATACGCGCGCTTACTTGTTTTTGAATTAATTAGCTAGATGATAATTAGATATATATATAATATATTACTGAAAAAGCACTAGGCTAGCTACTATACTGTTCCTATTCTACTGCCAATGTGTATACGTACCGCTGTGGCGTGTACTGATAAGTATTGCTGCCATGCATGCATGAGATCGATGATGATAAATATATCAGATCTCAGGTGTGAATATTGACTATATAATATCGACCACATTCACATTGAGCCAAAAATTGTGATGAGATCTCATATTGAAGGTAATTCGTACTCGTACGTTGGACGCATGTATATAAATATAAACACATGCAGAGAGAGAGTCAGAGAGAGAGGGAGAGAGAGAGATATATATCTGGGTTAGCTAGGCTGTCGAAGAGCCTAAAAAGCCTTCAAGTTTGGAGAGAGAGAGAATTGTAATGAATATGGTCAACCAGAGTCAGAAAGCTTGCTGGAATAATCAATCTTTTTTTTTTACTATTCAGACGTAAAAAGTAGACCAGGCTAGCTTTTGGAGCTTCAAATTGTACTGCAGCAGGCACTGGGGGCACTGCTTGTAAAAGCCGAGGAATCCGGGTATTTAAATCACCATATATGATAATACTGAATAGTACTAGTCCATTGATCCAGACAGAAGGAGCGACCACCAACTTGTCCACTTGGCAAACATTCCGAAACTATAGCCACAATGGATATTTGTGAATCACAGATGATTTGTGTCTGTGATAGTAAATTAATTAGTAATGATACAACAGTATAACTAGAGTTACACATTCAAAACATAGTGATGGCTCATTGATCATCTCACTACAATGGTCTTTTTAGTTCTTTTTTTCTTCTGTATATAGACTAATTATTTATTTTTTGCAACTAAAAAAAATTCCATGATGTTCGTCGTAGTTTAATTAATTGGGCATTCGATGTGTATAAACATGTGAATTTATGAATGATCAATATCGTATAATTTCTTTTCCACTAGGATGCACCGTCTAATTGGTGTTAAAATTTAGAAAATATTTTCAGTTCTAAATGGAAAACGTTGAGGAAGCAATTTTATAAGGTTCCCCGTTGATTGGTTCACCTCCTATGCAAAGGATGGTCTAAAAGCATCATCCTTAGCTGAAATGAAGCTTAATTGTACCAATTGCATTAGGCAATAAGGACGTTACTACTTTTGTGCCAATTACATTAAGCAATAAGGTTACAACCGTATTGCTTAGCTTGTGAGTTAGAACTACAATTGAGATTCATCAAGGTGAAAATGTCGAAAAGACAAGTGAACTGTTATATCTGTGAAGATCTGCATTGCAGGCTCAACGGGCATGCAAACCATATAAAGAGTCGCATTACGAAAGCATACAAAATGGGCAAGAACTATCTCAACTTTCCAATGTCACCAGATCAGAAAGATAGCCAAGGAAAGTAAGGTTTTACAATGAGTAGGAAACCATATACACATATACTTGTACGAACAAAATCAATGAAGACTTTTTCTTTATACTTGTTAGCCTCCTCGCATGCATCTAAATGTCAAACTACAATGTTTTCCTACGGCCTCAAGCTGGTTAATGGTTTCAGCTCCTGCAATAGAAATGCGGTAGGGTGTTGGTGTTGGTGATTGATGGAGGAAAATGGTGATGGAGGATTGACGCATTCGGAAAGTGGAGTTGGCTACCAGCGGCCGGTGATGATGATGATGAAGTGGTTGTTGAAGAAGGGAATCCTGATGATGCTGCAGTAGAGAAGAGCGGCACTGGAGGTACAGCTGCTCTGCCATTTAGGCCTTGGATTTGGCAAGCCCAATTTGGCAAAGAATTGACATCCATCCCCCTCTCTATTGCCCTTTCCTGTAATAATGAAAACATTGGATGTACTAATTTGAATTCATGATATGATTTAAGTGCTTTTTTTTTTTTTAATACAAGAGAAATGTCGTTCTGTTAACATTATAAGTTATAACCAATAGCTCAAAAAAAGTTGATTACCATATTGTTGGGAAAGAAATTGGAGTTCATGTCACTCCTGATAGAACAGTGCTCAGGTGCCATTCTGGTGCCATGAGGCAGCTTAGGCCCAACAGAAGCAAAGTTCTCAATCTGTAAAGGGACAAAAATAAGGGATTACTAAGCAAGCAAAGCTAACGACTAAAATTTTGTACTGAGATATTGGATCCAAAAGCAAAGATGAACAATTTAACTGAGTGGGGTACAACAGTTGATATCAAGATTACCCTTTCTCTCATATGAAGAGGAATGTCACTGAATCCCTGCTCAAAGTAAAAATCATTGGCCTCAACATTCTCCTTTCGGCCATTAGAAACAGAAAGGGGAGCAATACCTAAGTTCAGGTCAAGACTTTGGTTGCCGCCTGTACCAGCAGAACTAAGCACTTCACCATATAATCGACAGAGTGCAAAGGAAAAAACTATCAATTACTCAAATGACTGCACAAAAACTACACAGAAATACAGAAGAAAATGAATTGTGTAGCAATAGAACACCTTCATAGTCGGCCTCAGACATCATCTCTCCATCATACGAGCTGGGCTCAAAGTTAGTCACTGCTTCCCTTCCACTGCATTTAATGGCAGCCTTGTCATACGCCCTGATTTTGGAAACAAGAATAGCACTTGAGATAAATGGAGTCACATAAAGGATAAGAGGTAAGAGTTCCAGACACCAAGCCACTTTACCTTGCAGCTTCAACCTCGCTATCAAATAGCCCCAGATAAATATACCTGCAGGCAAGGAATGGATATTTTACCCAGTGAAAACCAAATTCCCAAATCATCCAAACAAACAGTAAAGAAAAGGAAAGCACAAGTTCTCAACTGTTTCTTTGAACCTCTTCATACATACTACCTAAGATTATTAAATTGAATACTATTACGAGAAATACTTTGACTGAAAATCACATAAATGGGTCCTGTAATACAAGTACTGAAGTACTAGAAACATGCCAGAAAAGCTTTACATATAACAATGAAAAGGATTCTTAGCTTCGATTAAAGAGTAAACAAGAACAAGCTCTCTCAGCTACTTCTTTTGAGAAATCCTTTGACCAAAAATCACATACACTGATCCTAAAACCGAATACCGAATCCTAAAATATGGCTAGAAAAGGGAAAGCATATCAATGAAAAGGACTTTGTCTCTTACTTTTTGCCCATAAACTGGCCCATACGAGCTTCCCATCGTCCACATTTGTGCAGTGTCACTCCCCTATATTTGGAGCTTCCTCTAGAGAATCCAGTACTGTGTCGACGAAGGATATGGACAAATTCCTCTTTGCTGAAGTTACTCATCTGTACAAGACTCAAAATCAAAACCCTCTTAAGGGAGGAAAAATACCCACTAAGAAATACTGTACACCCACCTGCTTGATATCTTCATCATAGTCACTGATATTGAAATTTATATCAGCCTCCAGTCCACGAAACTTGATCGCAGCTCGATCATAAGCCCTGAAATCAAAAACCCATATCCCAAAATCCCTTATCAAACTCCATGGAAGCTACTTACACACCAGTAACATCTAATTCCACAGTTAGCAACTTCACCTGGCTGCGGCAAGAGCTGTGTCAAACCCCCCTGAAAATATTGGAAAAAAATAATATAAAAATAATAATAATAAAAACCCAATAAATATATGAACTCATAAACCCATTTGTCAGAAGGAAGAAGACGATTCTCTGCTCCATTTTCCTTACCCAAGTACACCTGCTTCCCACAATCCCTACAGAAATTTCATACATATATATAATATGTTAAGAGTCAGAAAATGGCAAAACCAGAGTCTGAGTTGTTGTAAAACGAAAATTTGAGCCAATGACTAACCAAATATGAGATTCCCATCTTCCCGTTCTTCGATAAAACGTGACCCCACGATACTGGGAGCTCCGAGACCTCGGTCCCCGCCGGCTCTTCTTCACCGGATTCTGGTTCAGGGGCGCGATCCTCTGCTCCGCAGGACCACCGTAAGCAGTAGTAGTACTAGTATTCCCTTCCAAGCAGGACAATCCCAACCACTGCCGCCTCGACCCCGACGACGACGACGACTGCGCCATCGAAGCAGTCACCGGAAAAAACTGAATAGTCCGAGCAAAGGAACCCCGATGATGGTCGACGTCGTCGTCGTCGTTCTGGTGGTTGAGAATCCCGAAACTGTAAGTAGCGTCGGCGGCGGCTTCGTCGTCATCGGCGGTGAGATTGGAAGATGAGTTGAAGCTTCCGGAGCTTTCGAGAGGCTTATCGGCGGAATCGGAAGCCGCCGAATCGAATGAAACGACGACGTTGAGATTAAGATCAAGCATAGTTATGTGTATATGTGTGTGTGTGTGTGTGTGTGTGTGTGTGTGTGTGTGTGTGTGTATGGTTTGTAAGAGAGTGAGTGTGAAATAGTACTGAAGTTGAGTGAGTTCGTTGGCTATGGTGGTAAGCCGGTGAATGGCGTTATTGGGTCTGTCATTGTTTGGTTACTGGTCAAGTATATATATATAAGGATGGATCGGGTCGGGTCGGGTCGCGTTGTAATGGGTTTGGGGTTTAGGATGGCATTGTACGGATCGCCGGGAGGGTGAGACTGAGAGGAATAATAATGGTTTTTGTAATGATATTTTTTATTTGGTGAAATAATATTAGGATTTTTCATGCAGAGACAACGGAAAAACTGAAAATAACAATAATAATAATAATAATAATAATAATAATAATAATAATAATAATCTAGAGAGAGAGAGAGAATAAAGAGTTTGTTAGTGTCGGTGGCTCGCTCTCTAAAGACTACCGTATCGAATTTGAGAGCTATAAGACAAGCAAGAGAGAGAGAGAGAGAGAGAAAAAAAGGGGGACCCCTCTCCTTTGTTCGTTTTTATTTATTTTCTTTTTTGCTATATTATTCTTAGGAATTATTACAGGCAGAGGGAAAGAGAGAAAATTAAAGAAAAAAAGTTGCAAAATAGTAATTGAACCAATGCTTATTGTAAATTATGACAAATAAGCGTCCCTTAGCTCATCATGTTTTGTAAAGTAATTCCCCTCAATTTACGGACTTAAGTTCTATTTTCAGGCTTTTTTTCTTTTTTAATAAAAACAGAGAGGAAGCAACCACAATAAAATTATCTTATCATTAGGTAATGAAGCGTATCACCTTACTAAATATTACTATTAATAAGAATTACGTGGGGGTTCTATATATTTTATATCTTGCCAATTTAATATGTATTTTTTTATTTATAAATAAAGATCTATTTTTAAATACAAGGATCTAATAATTATAATAAAATATATAAAATAATTTAATAATTATAATAAAATATATAAAAAAAACATGTATCATTAATTTTTTTTTATTTTTTATAATAAAATAATATATATATTAAATTTTATTAGCTAAATTAATATTTAAACATAAGTATAAAAAAAATACTCGATTAGTGTCCATATTTAATTGATAGAAACAAACCATCACATCATATTTAAAATCCCGAGAGAGTCATTGATCTTCCACTAACTGGTCAGTCACCAGTCCTTAAGCCACTCTATTTAGTGGAATATTTTCATGTTGAATTAACTCACTTCTAACTATACTTTTGTAATCACAACTTATATATCATATTAAATGTACACATATGTAATAAGAATTATAATATTATCTAAATATATATTAAGATAAAAAGTGAAATTTTAAAATTTATCTTTTTAGACATATTTTTGGTAATAAAAAAGTAGAAATAGTGTTAAATTAATAAAGAGTAATAAATAATAATGAATTTTCTATTTGTTGAATGAAGTTACCATAATTTGCAATATGCGTGTACGAGCGGCCAATGCATAGTACACTTTCGTGGTATTATGTAGTTCTTTTACTCAACAAGGTAAATACTAAAAAAAAAAAAAAAACCCCAGAAAAGAGAATATTATTGAATTGCCAAAATTGTCCTCCTCAAGTCTGTAAAATACCCTACGTGTCCTCGTTTCCTCCGATAGTCACGCGGTTTCTGTTACGGCCGCAACAGCACTCGCGAAAGCCCATAATTGGAACTTTAAAACAGCTTTTTGCGGATGTCGTTTTTACTCTAAAGCGGAATAGAAGTGTCGTTTTACTCTTTGTAAAGAGAAAAAGTTAAAGCTTTTTTTTTTTTTTCTTTCTTTTGTAAACATTGTTTATAATGTTTTTAATCAGAATAATCCAATACAATAATAGACATGTCAGCAAATGAATCATCATCCAACTAAATACATTCATGCATATTTAGCAAAGCGGCATAAAAACAAAAATTCAAGAACAAAAACAAATGAGCCATTATATTGTACATTGTGAAAACTATTTATCCAGTACTCCTTTTATTGAATTTGAACTAGATCATGTTAAAACGGTATTTATGTTAATTGTTAATACATGTTTTTGGATGTTTTAACGATTTACCTCAAAACATTTACCTTAAAACATCAGCATTGGAGAATACTTAGTCTATATATTTTGTTCCAAAGAGAAATATTTCTTCATAATAGTATGTACTAGGTCTTAGTAAAATTGTGTATGCTTTGATAATTTAACAAATAATAGTTTTTCTTTTGAAACTCTCTAGCTAACAATTTATTTTAAACCTCAATTTTAGAGATAAATATGATTACTAATAAAGCTAAAACTATAAAAATATGCTCACTTTGCGCTCGATTCTTTTAAGTGTTTTTTGTGTGTTGAATGTCTAGAATCTTATAACAACTAATTTTTATCACAAAGACCAAAAAGGGTAAATGGACGGGCTAGTTTTAAACTCTTCCATGGGAATATGCGTTTTGTAGAATTCCGAACATAGTAGTTGACATTTTTTTAAGGGGTTTTCGGAATAGAGTGATTGCATGTGAGAAAGTCCAAAGAGTGAAAGAGACATGTACAACAAAAACTTAATAATTAATTAATATATAACACGTATATATGTACTACCATATAATAAATTAAATGGGTACATAGTTGGTGAGAGTCCTTATGTTGAGAAGTACGAAGTCTGAGGTTTCATTGTCATTAATAAATTCCAGAGCGGGACTAGGGTTATTTTTTCATAAATTAAAGCTCACTTTTTTTTCCCCCCTGGGTCCAGGTAACGATGATCAATTATATGTATATATATTTTTGGTTAATGCCACAACTTTTCTGTACCATTATATTGTTAAATTTCTGACAGAATATATAGGTAAAAAGCACGTGATAGAATTCGAAGGATATTTGAAGTAAAGCGAAAGAAAGGATTTTGAAGGAAGAAAACATGTACTACTTGCCTTTTTTTTTTTGAGATTTTTGGGAATTGTAAATTTGAAAAATATATATGTATATTTGATTGTTCTTTTTTATCCAAAAATTTTTCAAATTACTTCTCATATAAACTATTATATTCTATTCCATGTTATTCACGGATATATTTTTTTATCATAAATTTAATAACATATTGTATTTTGGACAATTCATATACTAAATTACATTAAATTAGAAATTTCAGATGTTTAATTACTAAAATTAGATTCTCAGGAATCAAATTATTATAATTTGAATTTAAAGACTTTATGCCATGAACACTCCCCCTCTAAAAGTGGGACAAATAACTTGAGTCCTATTCAACCATAGTTCTATAAAAAATAATAATAATAATAATAAAGAAGCTATAGTTTTGTAGTATTTGCGCCCCCCCACCCAAAAAACAAAAAGCCTTATAATAAGTGGGAAAATAACTAGAGTCCATTAGCAAAATAATAGAAGTAAAAAAAAAATTAAGATTTTTTCCTCTCTCAGCTCCCCTTTTATGTGTACAAACTAGCTAATTTTATGGCAATTTAACTACATATGGCTTGACACTGCAAGGAAAATATAATGGGAAGAAAACTTATGTTTATAGAAACTGTTGTGCGGTCTAAAATCCTAAGGTCGCATAAGGGTTATATGCGACCTCCTCCGTGATGGTTATGTGCGATCTCTTCCATAGGTTATATGCGACCTCCTCCGTGATGGTTGTATGCGACCTCCTCCGTGATGTCTCTTTTTGCATAAGTACGTACGTCTCTTTCTGTACAGGTGGTGGGAAACCTACAAGAAAAGGGAAACAGAAGTATATGCTGTCAAACAGGAAACCTGTAAGGAAAGGGAAACAAAAGTCTCCTATTTATGATCAACTAGTTATCCGTTTTGAATAGTTATCCAATTATGTTGTTACTTAATTTACGTTACCCAATTGTATAGTTACTCGTTTATACAATTAGGATCCTAGGGACATAGGGTTACCTTTACCTATATAAAGGGGACTCAATATTCCGAAGAAAAGCAAGTTTTGAGTATTCCAATTACTCTTCAGTTTTTCTAATCTCTAGACGAGACTTTGTAACCCTGAGTGTTCATAATTCTTCATCAAAATAGTAGAAAAACAGTGGACGTAGGCTCATCTTTTTTGGAGTTGAACTACTATAAATCTCTTTCTCCTTATTTGCTTTGATTATTAATTCAATTCATACAAGCCACATCTCTTGATTTTTTCTAAAATTTATTGTTGATAAAACCTCCATCAACAATTGGCGCTAGAAGGAGGGCTATTCCGGCAGAAATATTTATCAAATTCTATCTTTTCGATAATGGCAAATACTAGAAACACTACCAGAGTCACTGGAACTAGCCAAAACCAACCTCAAAGTACTGTTGCTACACAGGCAGCCCCTGCTCCGGATCAGCCTAATATGACGGCAACAGAGAACTTTTCCCAAAGACAGGATCGTATGGAGGAAATGCTTGTGAGCCTTCAGCAAGTCACTAACCAGATCAATAACACCCTGCGACGACTTGCTGAAGGGCAGATGGTGACCCCACCATAACACGAACGTCCCAAAGAACGTCCTGCTCAATTACCTGAGAAAGGAATACAGATCCTAGAGACGAGAAGACGCGGCCAGCCCAGAACTCAGCAAGAGCGTCATGAAGATCGCATCTCCAAAGGGAAAGGCAAGGTCGCAGACTTGCCTCCAGAATCTGGTACGGAGAGTTCAAGTACAAACCGTGATCGTGTACAACTTTCTCATAAATCCACCAATAGTCAAGATCACTTGAGCAGCAAACAAAGACAACCATCGAGGAGCGTCTTCGAAAGAATCAACGGAGAGTCAAGACAAGATCCTGCAGACTTAAGACAGTATTTGGAGCGACGACGTAGTCATGATCGATCTGTATCGCATCACAACGACCAGAGCCAGTCTCGTCGCACTATGTCACTGGATTCCTCTCATAGGTCGCAGAAGACTCTACCTGACCAACCTGCTGTGAAACAGGATAACGAACGGTCACTTTTACCACCAGCAAGGAATGATGTTTTTCCTCTGAACGTCGATGTTCACAATTTAAGGATCGCATTAGATGCACTTGCTGACTGGGATGATGAGCTCACTGATGGGTATCGACAGTCGCCATTCAGCGAGGAGGTTCGAGCTGCAGCCCTTCCTACCGGATTCAGACTTCCCACCATCAATACTTTTGATGGGAAGACTGATCCACAGGACCATATGGATCACTTCAGTGACTTGATGGAACTTCATCTGGTTAGTGATCATGCACGCTGCAGATGTTTCGCTGTAACACTCTCAGGAGCAGTGAAGAAGTGGTTTCGAGGACTTAAATCCAATTCAATTTCGTCCTGGCAACAATTACAAACGGCGTTCTTGAGACAGTTTCAGGCCGCAAAGAATTTCACTGTTCCGCTTGTCAGTTTGGTCGCAATCCGGCAAGGTCCAGAGGAGACTCTACGGTCTTATCTTAATCGATTTACTTCAGAGCTAGCGAAGGTCAACAACCCACCTGAAGGAGGAGTACTTACTCTTATGATGGCTGGGGTGCGACCAGAAACAAAACTCTGGGAGGAATTACTTGAACGAGAGTGTAGAACTCTCGAAGACTTCTAACGAAGAATCGGTCGACATCTAAGGTTAGAATCTTCACGAGAGAATCTTCAAAAGACTAAAAAAGGAGGAAAGACAGATGCGGCAAAGGTTGCGGTCATCACCAACAATAGCGGCAATAAGAAAAACAAGAGGAATAATGAACAGACAAATGAGGATCAGCCTAGACCTAAAAGGCAGGAGATTGCAAAAGCTCCCATGAGGTTTAATAACCACACTGAATTAAACGCGCCCATAGATTATATCTATGCGGTCACAAATCAGAATGAGCAATTCCGACAACCAGAACCAATGAAGAGGGACAGGGCAAAGCGCGACCCCAACAAGTTCTGCCGATATTACAATGATATTGGGCATGATACTAATAATTGCTTTGCCCTGAAAGATGAAATTAAAAGGCTGATCAGAGAGGGACGATTGCGGCAGTATACCAGGAAGGGCGACGAAAGGCGAGAAGAAGACCAACAGCGACCTCCAGAAATTCAGCGCGAGGTGCGAACTATTTTTGGAGGACCGCATGTTGGAGGAGATTCCAAGCGAGTACAGGATAAATACGCGCGAGAAGCTCGACAGCAGCCGTTGACCAACGTCATGCATCTTGATCAGCGACCACGCAAGCTTCAACGAGTACCGGAAATGGATATTACCTTCACAGAGCAAGATGTAAGGGAAGTCTATTATCCGCATAATGATGCGCTGGTCATAAAAGTTAACTGTGGAAGCACACAGTTGTGGCGAGTATTGGTCGACAACGGAAGTGCTGTGGACATCCTATATTTTGATGCCTTCAAAAAGATGGGGTTAAATGAGAGCGACCTGAAGCCAGCCGCCACTCCTCTCTATGGTTTTACTGGTGATAGCCTGATGCCTATGGGCATGATTGAACTGATGGTCAGCGTTGGGACCTTTCCAAGGGTTTCATCAATAATGACCCAGTTTTTGGTTGTAGATTGCCCATCTGCCTTCAATGCTGTGCTAGAAAGACCGACATTAAGGGAACTTCGAGCTGTCACCTCGATCTATCATCTAATAATGAAGTTCCCAACCCAACATGGAGTAGGCGAGGTACGAGGAAATCATTATGATGCGAGGACTTGCTATAATAACTCGTTGAAACTCGCAACAAAGGATGCGACGTCGTCCCGCACAATGATGGTCCACCTACCAGAGGAAGTGATTGAAGCGTCAGTCGTAGCAGCAGATGAAGTGTCACTCGTGGCAGCGGATGAAGCGCCAGTCGTGGCAGCAGATGAAGCGTCAATCGTGGCAGCGGACAAAGCGTCAGTCGTGGCAGCAGACAAAGCGTCAGTCGTGGCAGCGGATAAAACATCAGCTGAGGCAGCGAGCAAAGCTCCAGTCAGATCGTCAGATAAAGCTTCAGGCGGATCGTCAGTGAAAGCGTCAATCGAAACAACCAGTGAGGATATCGATCCTCGAGAAATTGACGAAGTCAGAACTGGACCCGTTGAAGACCTGGAAGATTTATCATTCGATCTGTCTTCCAGAACTTTGAAGATTGGTACGGAGGTTCAGGGACCTGTGCGAGCTTCATTGATCACTTTTCTGAGGTCCAA
Organism: Parasponia andersonii; assembly: GCA_002914805.1. Taxonomy (NCBI): domain Eukaryota; kingdom Viridiplantae; phylum Streptophyta; class Magnoliopsida; order Rosales; family Cannabaceae; genus Trema; species Trema andersonii. Next base: position 65,594 of record JXTB01000815.1, on the reverse strand, counting down.
TCTGGATGTCTTTGCATGGCAGCATTCGGATATGGTAGGGATTGATTCAAGGATCATATCCCACCGTCTTAACATAAATCCGTCGAAGAAGCCTGTATGACAAAAGAGAAGGGCCATAAATCCAGAACGCTACGTCGCATTAAAGGAAAAGGTGGAGAAATTGCTCGAAATTGGGTTCATAAGAGAATCTTTTTACCCTGACTGGCTTGCAAATCCGGTCTTAGTGAAAAAACCTAATGGGAAGTGGAGGACCTGTATTGATTTCACCGATCTCAACAAGGCGTGCCCTAAAGACAGCTTCCCTCTTCCGAGAATTGATCAGCTTCGTAGTCGATTACTTTACAAAATGGACGGAAGCCGAAGCCTTGAGCACCATCTCCGCGAAGAAAATGATAGATTTCGTTTATAAATCTATAATCTGTCGTTATGGTATACCACATACCATAATTTCTGATAATGGAAAGCAGTTCGATTGCGACGAGTTCCGTGACTTCTGCAATAACTTGGGCATCAAAAAGAGCTTCTCCGCTGTTGTTCATCCACGGGCTAATGGGCAGGTCGAAGCGATAAATAAAATACTCAAGCAAAATATAAAGATAAAGTTGGAGGAGCATAAAGGAGCTTGGCCAGACGTACTTCCAGAAGTGTTATGGGCTTATCGCACCACACAACGAACTACTACAGGAGAGAGTCCATTCTCTTT
>JXTB01000815.1:39899-60979 GCA_002914805.1 Parasponia andersonii | reverse complement strand
GTAGAAAAACAGTGGACGTAGGCTCATCTTTTTTGGGGCTGAACCACTATAAATCTCTTTCTCCTTATTTGCTTTGATTATTAATTCAATTCATATAAGCCACATCTATTGATTTTTTCTAAAATTTATTGTTGATAAAACCTCCATCAACAGAAACATTTTTTTTAAAAAAAAAAAAAAAGAAAGAACGGGATAGACATCTGGCTCGAATAGGAGGAAAAACCTTTACTTGAAAAACCAGATTTAATTACAGGAAATTATAGTGGAAGTGGATGTAGGTTTTAGACAAGTAGACACTCGATTTTAAAACGTGTATTATTTGAATTTTAATCTTATAGTTTATGTTGGGCATATCAGTCAACTAATTTATTATTTAGGCATGTCATTATATTAACTGATCTAATTTTAAAAGATTTTTTTTCTTAAAATAAAAACATTTGGTAATATTGTTGAGAGTGTGTGCGAGAGGAGATGTTGGAATGGCCGATTAATGTATAAATTTCATACTTGAAAAAAAAAATTGCGTAATGACTTGAAAAAACCAGCCCTTATCGCAGAGGAAGTCAATTTTAGAAACTATTACATAAGCCCCTTAGAATCGGCCTCCTAAGATAGCATGGGCTGGCGATTGTGTAGACATGGTTCCCACTTGACAGGCCTAAATGCCCCCAAAACTAAAATATATAGGTGAAAACTAGGTGGACGGGTAATTTTAAAGTTTTAGAGGTGGAATATGTTTTATTTCTATTTTTTTTCTTGGATGATTAGGTATAAAATTTTTAACTTGATTATATACTGGATTTTGGGCAAAAAATGGTCAAACAACTGGTTAGTGAGATAAATGTGCGAAACTATCCGGTTTTATTTTTTTTTGGTCCCAATAACATTTTCAAGATTATTTTTCATGACGACATTTTTAAGACTAATCATAAAAGTTGTGCTTTCTTGACCTTTTATGACTGGTTACAATATTTATGACTACTAGATATAAAAGTTATGATCTTCGTAAGAGGTCACGAAACCGTTGGTAAAACATAACATCACAGAGATCTAGAGATGTTATGCTTTGCGAAAAGTGAAATTGAAGTGCAACCATGAGCTTTTTTCTACTATTATTAGTATTAGGGACAATCCCCAGAACACCACATTTATTTTAGTTAAATACCACGCTTTACTCTATGTTCTCACAAAACTCAAAAATATCACATTATTTTCTAAAACAGGGAAAAAAATAACACTTCTTCTTTTATGGGTTAAATTTTTTACTAAATTCTTTTCTAAATGACATTAGAACTTTTAAAATATTGATATCCAAATAACCCTTGATTGATTTCTTTAAAAGATAATAATCTAAAAAAATTATTGAAGAAAAAACATTATCAACATTTTTCTATAATCTGAAAAAATAATGTGATATTGTTATTATGTTTTAAAAAGGAAAAATTAATTTGATAACGTGGAGTGTTTGGTAATATATTTTTGAAGCATACGAAAGAGGGAGTGTGTTTTAGATATTTCACATTTCAAATTTGACCAAAAAGCACTAGAGTATACTTATACTTTATTCCTATTTTTAAAAAATAAATAAGGATATTTTTGAGTTTTATGATAACAGAGGGTTAAACGTGATATTTAATCGTAATAGAGGGTTAAACGTGTATTTGGAAATGTTCATTATTATTATTTTCTAAAGTTAGGTCCATATGCTTAATAATATATCCAATTTGAGATATATGCTCCATTTAAAAAGTCTATACAACAACATATGTGTACGAGACAATTTGGGGGTCGATGCCTGGAAAACAAGAAGGGATCTCGATGAGTCAGACCGGACATGGACGTGTCCGAACAGAGATTCGAAGGGTCTCCACGACAACAAACGATAACACTTCTTTCTTCTTTGACCAACAGAAGTTTGAGATTGGGGATTCATGTTTTATGATGTTCATCCAAATTTAAGACTTCCATTTTATTTGCTGGCTCAGGAAGGTTACCCGAGGATGAGGATGGCATCGAGAGAGCGCACACAGGAGGAGGGAGCTTTGGAGATCGGGGTTGACGAGAGGGTGAAGAAAGAGGGGCTTAGGGGAAATTGGGCTATACAGCAAACCACCGTGTAAACTAACCTCAATGCTAGGAGAAGTGGGATTAAAAAGAAGACCAAATCAGTTGTAACACTTGAGTCGTATTGTTTTGGCCGAAACGAAACGAGGACCCAATGCCCTTGCTGTAACAAATCGTATTCCGAATGATATGAAATTACGACTGGTCTATATCAACAACGCCAAAAACAAGAGAAGACATATCAAGATACGAGAGAGCTTCAAAGCAAATACTATAAAACGATACGAAAACTTGAAATATTAACAATACTGTCACTGGACGAAGGTATATGCATTAATAATAACCAGAAGATTGTGTCTTGTCAGGATTAGCTAATTTCCCAGACAAAAACTTCACCATCCACACAAGAATGCTTAGATGAATTATGAATGCAAAATGGTTCAAGCAACGGAGAGTTGCAACTTGAAAACAAAAAACACATAACGATCAACAGAACAAGCAACCGAAAACACATGCAAAATTGTTTATGTAATAAAGTAAATGTCGATATTGCCAACAAAAAGTACCTAAAATTGCCATGGAGAACTAGAATTTGACGACCAACTAAACTAACAAATCTAGAATACTTGGGTCCAGCACTGATAGTAAAAACTCTTAGATGTAGAAGGAAAGCACCTCAAAATTCTCCCTATCATTCCACTCTACTTCCTCCCACTTCAACACAGCAAAACATACAAAATTAACACCAAAACAAAACAAAGTATCAAAATAATGTCTTAAGGTATTCAAAAGCAGAAAGCAGATCACTGAGAAACACCCAGCCACTTGGTGAAGTTTTCGAATTCGGTGTAGTCACTGTCTGATATCATAGTCTGATACCAAGCCTTGCCTGCAGCCTTGATAGCAGTTGCCTCCTCCTGGTGTAAGGGCAAATGAACCAAGCACAAAACAATGTAAGTAGTAAACTCTACCAATGAGGAGTCACATTCGTATATATTTAAGCAACTTAAATCGTCAAATGAGACAGTATTCTAATCTAAACCCATCAATTTGGATTAAACGCAGTAGAAAAGTAGAATCAGCATGGTATACATTCAACAAGAACAAGCATCATAAAATAACATGCATGGAAACAGGGAGAGACAAACCAGTAATAGAGCAACATTATATACAGGTTTTATCACTGAAAAATAAAATTAGCATCTACCTAATTACATGATTGTTACTAGTGTCATCAATGGAACAATAATAGTTCCTAAACAAATTATAACCAGCCATTTCATTCGTCAATAAACATGTTATAATATTTGGAAAATAAAACTATTAACCAATAGTATCGTAACTCTAATTCATTATCTAACCAGGCACAAAATTCAACATCTAAGACAATCAACTTATTCACGTTTCATAAAATGGAATAAATGGGCAGAAATAATATCAAAAACATAATCAATTATCAACTTAATCATTACCCAATGGACTAACCAATCATCAGATAAATTAAGCTCTAATGAATAATTAAGATACAGATAGATGGATATACCTTTGAGATGGGCTTTCTCTTCTTGTCGAGCTTCTCCTGCTTGGACTTGACCCGCTGAGCTTCAGCCAACAGTGACATCCTCTTGGCAGTCTTGGCATAAGGGTTCAGCCTCAACATGGTGTTGAGGTTCTTCAATGGGTTCTTCTTCAATGGAGCCCTCTTAACCTCCTTCTTGATCGGCCTCACCACAGACTGAACCTCATCAGAGTTGATAATCCTAGCCAAGTCCGCATTCACCATCTTCGGCCGAGGCAGAACATAAGCCTTCTTCTTCTCGGAGGCCTTGTCAAAAGACCCATAGATCGAATCAAGCTTCTCGAAAGCCGACTTGGTCCAGATCACAAACCTCCCAAGGTGACCACCAGGAGCAAGCTTGAGCAAGTTAAGCCTCTCAACATTCACAATATCCACGCCAGGAATGTTCCTAAACGCCTTCACAAGCTTCGAACCCTCGGTTCCGTACACTATGAGGGGACCCTTTCGGTTGATATAGCGGCGGTTCCTCATCTTCCCCTTGCCGGGCCGAATGGCGTGGCTGTCCTTGGCCTTCTCGGCGTCGGCGTAGGCCCCGATCTGCTTCAACACCTTGATGGCCGCCGAGGTCTTCTCGACGCCCTCAGCGGCGTCGCTGATGACCAGCGGCAGCTCCGGCACGGTCTCCACCCTGTGACCGCGGGCGAGGACGAGGGAGGGGATGGCGGAAGCGGCAATGGCGGAGACGACGGCGTATCGCTTCTGGTTGACGTTGATCTTGCGGTGCCAGCGGCGCCAGATCTTGGTGGGGGCGAACATGCGGCCGCCGCGGCACATGTTCCCGAAGGCTCCCTGTCCGGCGCGGTGGGTGCCGCCACCGGGGACGCGGGGGATACGCGAGACGGCGCGGCCGGTGCCCCAGGACTCGGCGGAGGTCTGGTGGCCGGCCTTCTTGGAGACGGCGTAGGGCTGGCGCTTATTCTTGGAGATGTTGGAGTGGACGAAGTTGACGATGTCGGGGCGGATCGAGGCCTTCATGACGTCCGGCAAGGGGACGGTCTGCGCGGAGTTGGTGGCCATGTCGCCCTCGAGGGCTTGGACCGTGACGAGGGGTCGAGCTGCGGCGGTGGCGGCCATTGATGGAGGGGTTTTGGAGGACGGGGACTAGGGTTTTCTTTGGGTAGTGAGGAAAATGGGTAGGGTTTGAGAACGAAAGTGTGATTATATAGTCGAAGAGAGAGCAGGCTAGGGCTAGAAATGAGAGAGAGAGAGAGAGAGCGCGTGCGCGTGTGTGTTTACCGGGTTGTTTGGGTACCGGTTTAAGGGAAGTCTGTGACTGTAGTGGGTGTTTGGGATCGAGTTCTGGATCTGTTTAAGGGTTTAAGGATTGGGCTCCTATGGATTTTGGGCCTTTGTCCTTGTTTTTCTGTCATATATCTACGAGAAAATTTGATTTTTCGTTGTAATTTTTCAAAACAATTGAAAAATCCCGGAATTTGAAATTATTCTGAAATTCCGGATTTAATTATAAAAATATTATTTTTAAAAGTATTTAGAAAATATATTTTTTATTAATTGATGAGATAACTAAGGTAACTAGTCGAGTATCCGAGGTAACTAAACAATCATTTTAAGTAACTGGATTAGTTACTCTGAGTAACCTAATTACTGTATCTCGAGTACTACTAAAAAACATTAAATTAAAAAAATATGATATTTTTCTAAATATTTTTTAAAGTGATATTTTCTTAATAGTATTTTCAAAATTTGTTATTTTTCTAAATTAATCTAAGATTTTTCAAAAAAATAAGTCCATCCCGGATTTTTCAATTTTTGGTACTTAGGCCTGAAATTTTGTAAATAGCTCTATGTCTATATCTATATCTATATCTATATATATATATATATCACTTTTTTGGGAAAGTATTAGGTCTGCAGCAGGTTCTTTTTTTTTTAGGGGGTGTGGGGGGTAGGAAAACTATCAAAAGTGCCACTTTGTCTAATTTCCTTCATTTTGGGCCAGTTGGTTATGATCCGAGTCTTGCAGTAGGTGGACTTTGGTTCGACATTGCCAAACTTGCACGTTTTGACATACCAAATTAAAAAAAAAAAAATCCTTTTTTTTCAATAATTAAATGGCATATCATGTGTCTAAATCGAACTGCTCGGTATAATTTTTTTTAATAGTTTCAGTCTAAGATTTATATTTAGTATATCAACTGATAATCCTATATATAAAATATCTATAATAGGAGAAAAATAGACATTAACTAAAATGAAGTGTAAAAAAAAAAAAGGCATTTACAATAGTTTGGTCCCCGAATTATTGCTAATATCCCCATAATCTGGCTTTTTTCCAAATCAGAAATAAATGTGTCAAAAAATAAATAAATTAAAGTATAAGCCGTATTTATGTACAAATCTTTCTTTCTTATTTTTTATTCTTTAATATATATATATATATATTGAATTTATGCATTAAACATTTTTCTCCTACGTACTAATGAAACCGACACATGATTTAGTTGGAATGATCTTCTCTTCCAACATAATCCTGTCTTGTTGCAAAGGATATAACTTTCTTGTAATAATAAATTGGTTGTTTCACAAAATATGTATATATTGGATTGAGACCCATATATATATATATATATATATATATATATATATATATATATATATATATTCAAAAGAAAAAAAAAATGGATTGATTGTGTGCAAGGACAGGGATGTAAAATGTCATAAATTGGGTTTCATAGTCCGTGCGTTTGTCCGTTCGTTTATCAAAGTCGCTTAGAAAGCTTGCAAGTTCTACAAAATTAATGTTGTAAATACACTGCGCGCAATCTCTTCTTGCCTTTTTTGCTAATTCGAACGCACAAAAAGGAAATTTTCCATTCAAAATAATGGATGGAAGACATGTCATGTTACTTTACCAACTTGTTCCTTCCTATCTGGATTACATGTACAAGATAAGAGCCTTCATTCCCTTTACAACCTCCTTCTATAAGGGACCATTTTTACCCAGATGCACTCCAACTACAGGACAGTCATATAAAGCTCATGAAAACAACTAGAGCATCTCATAGAGGAATCAAATTTATAAGGATAAAAGCTTATTACCAAATTCTTGTAATTACATAGGCATGGCGGGCACAAGCCCTGCAAAATTGACAAAAGAAAAGGGGGGGGGGGGGGGGAAAGGCATATTCTTTTCAGGAAAAATTAATATAACCAGCAAATACACGATATATATATATATATATATATATACTTGTCTGGTTAAAGGCCTAATAAGTAGATTTAATATGAACATTCTATTATCCGTTGAGGCCACCAGACAATGAGATGATTGCAGAACTCCAAAACTAATTCTGGTGTCACTTCCAGTCAGCATCACTTTATGCTTCCACTGGCTGTGGCTGCATTCATCTCTAAACTAAAGGTTTCATATATGGGCTGCTGTTCTAGAATCATTTACACTTTGAGCCATGATCCTACCTATTATAACAAAAGAAGTTATAGCTTAAGTTACTCGTTGTCATGACTTGAGAGTTCAAAAGGCTAGTGAAGAAACTAAAGAACACATACTAGTCAGCGAGTTGTAAAAACTAGGTACTTCAAACTGGCAGATCATAGGTCTGCTTCTTGGCAAGAGTTCCTGTAGCAATCCCCGCTGTTTTTGCACTGATATCATATGATGACATAACCTTTTTCTGAACAAACCAACACAATTAGCCAGTTAATACGTGCGAAGTTACAAGATTAAATTATGGGAAGGAACATCCTCTTTAGTCTGTATAAAGATGTTTCCTCGTTAAGTTTAGCTCAAGTTAAAGAACATGAAGAAATTAGACAGACTTTGCAAACATTTGAGACACAAGGGATGATGAAAAAAGAGAATTTGTCAGAGCTTAATTTTTTAGCTGACACCATAGGTATGCTGTTATTATTGGATGGTAAATCGTCTCGCAAATTTGCTCTGTCATGCCATTAAGCATCTGCTTTTTATAAATGCTTATAAATCATGAAGTTGACAACATCACATAAGTTCTAGGGAAAAATGGTCTTTTGAACTTCATTTCTAAAAGATGATTCCAGTCAAATGCATTTCTATCTACCAAAAACCAATTGAGAAAGCATCGGTAACGAATAATTAGAATTCAAAAAAAGCTCCTTTACAAAGACTGAATGGCTAGTTAGAATAAAATTGATGATATCAAGTGAAAAACAGCAACCAATACAAACATTGAAAATTACTATGTCTTTAAGTCTGTGTGCGTGCATGTCTTTTGTAGTTAAATCAAGCAATATATCAGAAAGTGCTATCTTGCTTATCAACCAAATTCAAAAACACATTATATAAATCAGTCCTTGTGAGGAAATTTGTAGTACATGTGTCTGTGAAATAAAAAAGCTATGTGTCACAAAGACATATTTGTGGTGACAAGGGACGAAAATACTTACAATAGGCTCAAAATCAGGGTTACACAAGTTGAAGCTGAGGTTTCTCATTAACAACAAAACCTGCAAGAATCACCAATACAAACGCACATCACCTCATACTCTTCATTCACTTGTAAAAAGTTTACGCGTATCTTTTAAAATTATCTGGAAGTTTAAACCAGAATAAATCCAGGAAACAGGAAATACATACACACCTGACTTAAAATTTTCATCAATATAGGATATATCACAGTATCCAGTAACTTCTGTTCTACTATATCACAGTATCAAGTAACTTCGGTTCTAAAGTCTAATATGATAACTTAAAAGTAACATCAGCCTTCACTTATCACAGCTACGAATGATTCTTATGCCATAGTGTTCCCTATTGGCAAGTTGGATGAAATGAATCGAAACAGCTTTTGAATGTTAAACCAATGCACCAGAATTACAAGTTATATCATATGAACCAATCCTTAAAGCTGGACAAAGTAAAAGTATTGCGATCCTCAAATAAACAACATTCTAGAATTCAGGGTCAAGACTTTGCATTATAACCTCCCCACTGAGTGTGTTATCAATAGAACTTTATGCTATTTTCTGAGGACTTTATATTAAGAGGTTTTTGTTTTGCATACCTCAACTCCTGTGATATCAAGTATCTGCAAGGGAGCACCATGCATACTTGTATATTTTGGAAAGTCTAGCCTCCAATCCTTGGATTGGTAAAAAACTATCCCTCACTCTCGAGCTTATTGTTTACTCTTATGTTTGAGTGACATAAAGTTTTTTGTTCATAGAGCATGATACACATACTTGCAACTCAGTTTCTAAGAGATACAGACGGAAAAAAAGAAAGAAAGGAAAAACTCACGGTCTCGAAATTAATGGGATCCATCTCCTTGAGTTTCTGCACGTGGCCTTTGGTTTCTGGATCGAAAACACTCCCGATAAAGCTATAAACTTCAGCAAAATCTGGAATACCTGCAGATAGCCAAATGAAAGGAGACCATCAAAATCAGTAAATTTTTCATGTTTAAGAACCATTTAGTTATAATTTGGATGATTACCATGAAGTACAGAACCTTGTTTCCCATGCTTTGGTATCTCAGAACTCGGTATTGATCTAGTTGAGCTTGCAATGCCACTAACATTGTTGTTACTATTCCTTGCAACCCCCCTTGATGCAATATCAGCTGAATCAGTAAGGTTGTATGCCATAATAAGTGCTGGAAACTCCCCTTTAACAAAGCTCAATACTACAACTACCACTAATAATACCGAAACAATAAAACAGGAGACACAAAAGAAAGAAAGGAAGAAAAAATGCATGCCTTCAGTTGCCTGAAGATTGGGAAACTCTTCCTGGGATGTCGTAATTTTATTTGATGTGGGGCTTATCAATAGGGAAGCTTCATCCCATCGAGAATAACTGGGTAACATGGCGTTCAGTGAAGAAGGGTAAGCCATGGAAGCTTGAAGTGGAACCAAAACTGACCCAAAAAAACAACATATGAGATTACCCAATTACCAAAAACTTGTTAAGCTTCAATGAAACAAGAAGTGGCATTGTAAGATTCACAAACAAACCAGTTTTGGATGCCTTTTGAGGGTAAGGGTGTGCAGCTTTGCGCTTTGGGCGTGGCGGAGGAACATGAGCCAGAGTCCCATTCTTTTGAACTTTCTGAAAGTATTTCTGGGCATGGCTCCGAATCTGCAAAAATGATCAATTCTTAACCCAAAAATGAAATTTCATTTAAAAAAAAAAAAAAAAACTTTTGCTTAAATAATCAATACCCATAACAAGAAAAAGCAGAATTGGTAGGTTCAAACCTGAATAACAGTCTTGGAACCCACAAAATCTTCAATCTTTTTCCAGTCACGGTCAAATCTGCATAAATTCAGACACATTTAAAATCTATAACTGAAAGTGAAAGTCAGGGTGGAAAGAAAAAGAAGGAGGAGGAGTGTACGGACAATTGGAGAGCTTCGAGGAACTTGTCGTGTTCTTCTTCGGTCCAGCTCTCTCTGGACTTGGTTATGGTATAGGGCTTTCTCACCTTCTTGGCTGAGGCTGAACCATCTGAGTCTGATGGCGTCGTTGATTGAGGATTATTAATACTATTAGTACTATTCGAAGCCATTTTACTTTATCATTACCAGAACTGAACCAAGTCCAACCCAACCAGAGAAGACGGAGAGAGAGAGAGAGAGAGAGAGAGAGAGAGAAGGTGGTGGCTGGTGTGAGCTATGGCGAGTTGTTTCGCTATGGTGGTGATCTTAGCCGCCAAGCGATTTGAGGCCGCTCAATTGTATGGCCAACACTCGAAACATTTCCACTACGCCGATTTAATCGTCTTCACGATTTTATCCTCTTCTTTCCATCTACGCGGGAGATTTCTTAGATACCCTGTTTCACTCTCCTCCATATATATATATATATATATATATATATAACACCTCTAATGGCCTCTTCTTTTTCTTATTTATTTAATTTTTTTTCCGAATAATTATTTTTTTACATTTTAAATGAATGGTCCTCTTTACTCCTCGTGTAAAAACTTAAAAAGTAACAGGGGAGTTAAGAATTGAGTTGTATTAAATTTTTTTTTTAATTTGTAATAAATAAAAATCATTAATTAAATTTTATATTTTAAAATAATATATAAAAAAATAAATACAATTTTGTTGGAAAAAAAAATATTTAAAAAATAAAATATTTTTTCCCATAATTGTTTGGTACATCGAGTGTAAAATAAAATTAGTTTAATTTAAAATCTTTATAATTATTATTTTAAATTAAGTATTAAATAATATTTCATATACCACACAACTTTTTTCTTCTTATTTTCTCCTTATTTTTCGGAAAAAAAAATTATGTGAACTCCGTTACTTTTTTCCTCCCATTTTCTCCTTCTTTCTATTTTTCTCCCACCTAACAACCCAATGTTTCAATTTTATCAAACTTTTCTCTCAAACCATTTCATTCTTCTTCCATATTCTTCATACTAAACATAGTCTAATTGTCTTATTCACAGCAATCCCTTGCGATTCTATTTAGTTCGGTCTACTTAGCATGGTTTTTAGGAGCCTAAAAAGTTATTTTTGAATGTATTTAAATGAAATCTTATAATATTTTTTTATATTTAAAATATTCTTTTAATAAAGCACAAATAGAATAACTTTTTTAAAAAAGATCTTATAATACTTTTATTTTAAATAGAGTTTTATATTATTGTGTATCCTACTAAACAACCCTTTTTTTTTTCTTCTCTATTACTTTTTTTCCTCCTATTTTCTCTTCTCTTCCATTTTTTCTCCTATCAAACAATTCAATTTTTTAATTTTCCTCGACTTTTCTCTCAAACTATTTCATTTCTCTCCTTTTTCCTTCCTATTAAACATAGCCTAATAGTCTTATTCACACTAATCCCTTGCAATTCTATTTAGTTTGGTCTACTTAGCATGACTTCTAAGGAGCCTAAAAAATTACTTTTGAATGTATTTAAATAAAATCTCATAATATTTCTTTTATATTTAAAATGTTCTTTTAATAAAGCACAAATACAGTAGCTTTTTTTAAAAAGATCTTATAATATTTTTATTTCTCAAAATAAAAGTTGTCTCAAATAGGCTTTTATATTGTTGTGCATCCGTGAAACAAAATTTTGGTACACATGGTAAAGAAGAAAATGTGAAAAAATTTATGTTGAGAGAATTTCGTCATATAACTTTAACTTGAACGGTTTGGTTAAATGGGGATAAAATCAACTTAGTTGTTGTTGATCATTCTATAAGTTACCATGAGAAGATGAAGTCTTTTTGACCGCCTTATAAAGAACCATGTCTAAACGGACGTACGAACAAAGGTATATACTATATTGTACTCATAATATGTGATTGACCTTGTAATTATAAAGACTACAGGTCCCTTGTGTGTTTATATGTAACGAATTATATTTAAACACATTATATTAATCAGGCATGCCAAATATTGACATCAACTTTAATAAAAAATAATAAGGATATTATATTTTTATATACTGTATTGTTTAATTTATAGCTTGTGTTTTGACTATTATTAATATTTATCTCCAGACTTGAAATTTGTAATAAAATTATACCTTTCTTGAATCATGCACCAATTTTTTACTATTTTGTTTAACAAAAAGTTAAGCTTTAAAATATATATTTCAAAAGAAGTTGAAACTTAAAATTTAACTAAAATTGATAAATATATCGGTAAATAATATTTGCTATTTAAAGGTTTATGCATTTTTTAAGTTATTTTTTTAATATTTGTTATTTTAACTATTAATTTTAATTAGTTTTAAATTTAAATTAAATACTAAAATGTATATTCTCAAAGTTTAAAATAATATTATGGTAAACTCACAATGGTCAAATTTGGTGTTTGACTTAAAAAAGATATAATTTTGTTATAATTTTCAGATCTGAAGATCAGTATTGATAATAAGTAAAATATAATATATAAATTGAACAAAGAAGTATTGATAATAAGTAAAATATAATATATAAATTGAACAAAGAGTCAAAATACAATGTACAAAAATATAATTGATCCTAAAAAAAAAATATAGACATCAAGGTATGGACTGATTGTTTATCATGTCATATGCTATAGCCTCTAGAACAATTTTGAATCCAACTTTACAGGGATTATCAAATTAAGTAAGCTCCCATACCCATTCAAAAAACTTTAATTTTGCGAAGTTTTCATTTTCTGACTAATTCTCTTTAATTTCTTCATTGTGTCATGCTCTCTTAATTAAGCATTGAAAGAGTATACAACGAGTATGTTTGTTGCAATTCTATGTGTCGTACTACTTAGTGTTACTTCCAATGTGGTGTTTGTCAGACAATATTAATATTCGATAATCATGTTAGTAATAGGCTCGAAGACGAATTTATAGAAACCAAAATGCAAGTGAATGTTTGGCAATATTAAGAAAGCTACCACTCTCTTTTCAAAAATTTCGTAATATTATTAAACTTTCATTTTTACTTCGATTTCTATGAATTTACTTTCAGAATTACCACTAATTTGATTGTCGGAAATTATTTGGTAGGCACTACACTAGTATCATCCCCCGTAAAAAAGAGTAGCTGAACGGTGATCGCCATCTCCGACCGTTTTACCTAGCAACTACACACATCAAACTAGTGTGAACTCTGTTCTAGTATCGTGTGCGAGACATGCTGGTGATCGGATGAAAAATCGCACTAACAATTTTCAATAGTTGTAAAATCCAAAATTTCTATTAAAGAGTGAGCATTTCAAATCCGGCACAGACCTCGTGGTCAAGCATTTGATGTACAAACAAAATCCATAGACCAAACAATTTACATCATAATAACTTGTTCTAAGTACCAAGTTAGTTTTCGGATGTAACATCCATACTCAATTTGAAAGAATAAAACCTTGTTTTCAGCTAGATATTACAAACGTAACTCTAAATTACCTCTATAATTATACAAAATATAATTTAATTATTTACTTGAAAAGGTAAGAGTGCTGACTTTTTTACCCTTCGAATCTATCTTTAGTTTCTCACCATTTGGCCAAGTTAATTTATAGCTGTCAAAATTTAGGAGGAGCTACAGCAACGTACGGAATCATAGACGAGGATTTGCATGGCCGACGTAGTTTATAACCTAATAATCGTCGAACCTAACGCACTAAAACAGTGCCGGTGGGTCCCACTCTAAACGCTACCGCGAGAGCGTTTCCTGACCACGAGTTCAAATAGTTTGATTGGCCCAGGTTTCTCCGATCAACTCGAGTAATCCAACGGCTGTTAGCGCTTGGCTGGTTGCAAATGGGCCTCGCCTGGCCCAACTTTCCTTTGCCTGAGGGATTTTACTCTCAGCCACGTATCGACACGTGGCGGATTTGGCTTCACAGAGAGAGCCCATGAGTCAATGGGCCAAGCGGCTGTGTTCGATCCCATGTACTCAGAACCGTTACAGCCCGATGGAATGCACCACGTGGTAAATTCCTACTGGATGCAAGGCAACCAAACAGGAATTTACAGAAAACCGACACGTGTCGGAATTGAGGATGACGTGGAGGAATTCGTGGCTGGCGTTTGATCCCAGTGGGATAAGACACGTATCAGAAAAGCGTCCGTACGATCCAAAATAACAGAGCAAGGGGCGGTAGTACTTAGTAGCAGAATCTTTGGGTTGTGGACTCTGGTGATGCGAATGGATATTCAAGGTCGAATCGGAATCATCTCCTCTCACGCTTTCAGCTCCAGAAACCCAAAACCCACTTCGTCTTTTTCCTCATCTTCCTCTTACTGGACCCAGACCCAGAAGTTTCTCTGCTCGACCAAGGGTTCTCAAGAAAACCAGAAGAACGATAACAACAATGGTGGGTCACCTTTCCCCTTAGACCTTTTGTTTTCTCGAGATTTTTTTAAAGGTCTTTAATGGTGTGCCAGAGCAAATATGAATTTTATTATATCTGATAGATATGATCAAGTAGTGTGTATACGGATACTGAATGCCAGTAATGGCGAACACTTTAGGTTCTTTTCTTTTTCTTTATTGTCACAGATGCTTATGAACTAATTCTTAATTCGTCTGTAGAAGATGCCAATACGAGTTATAATTAATCTCTAGTTTGTTACTTTAAAAGCAACATTCGTAGCTTATGATTCATTAAAAGGCACATATTCGCGTGTTGCAGTACACATTTTAGGGGTATATAGCATGTGCCCGCTAGTGCTATTACCGTAATCATTTCATTGGAGTGATTATTTTTGTGATTGAGGAAATGGGTTTTTCTTGAACTTTTGTGAATGACAATGAGGACTATTGAGGAGTGCTTTTATTTGTTTAAAGATTGAAGGTAGTAGTTTATTTTGGCCGAAGCGCAAATTATTTCGAATTTCTGTGCCAATTGATTTGTACTGCTATGTCATCAGTTTCCTGATGGTGTCATTTGTAATTCGGTACTCTGATCACTAGTCATTGGATGAGGTTGAGCCTCCTATTTCCAAAACGGAATAGCATGCAAACACGCAAAGGGCACTTAAGAAAAGCGTTTGCATGTCATGTAATAACGCAACAGTGATTTGGGGAAGGTCCTTTGTACAACACTTGTCAAGGCCAAGCTTCTGTGCCTTTCGGTTGTCAAGAGACTGCCCACCCCTTTTTTCTTTTGAATGTTTCCCTTTTGGAAAAATAATGTACTGTGTTTGTGTCAGCAATGGATTCATGTCGACAACAGGTATGAAGATAACAACAACGTATGCTTGTCTTTGTCTGATTCTTGAATCTGTGTCATATTCAGATGAACTTCTCGATTCCAAGGGCCTTTTTTGAACTTGTTTAAAATTTAATGAGAAGTTTAGCAGTAATAAGCATAAGTTAAGGTATAATGTACACAATAGATTTTATGGTTATTTTGCCAAGTAGATTTCTGCTACATTTATCGTCTATCTTGAAATTTTAATACATCTATTGAAAGGGATAAACAGAAATAAGATTTCGTAATGCATACTACGAAAAATCCATATGAATATCAAGTACGTTCCAACTAATCTTTACTTAGGTGCCTTATCAGGTGATAAATCCTCGATGGATTGGGACAAGGCCTGGTCAAGCTTCAGGAAGCAAGGGAAGAAAAAATCCTTCTTTTCACAGTTCTCTCCAAACAAGTATGTGAGTTGGAATCCTAGGCGTTCAAATTACCCGTTATCTGAGGAAGTTGATCCTATCAAGAGAACAGAGAGGTCAAACCTCATGTTCTGGACTAGCCCTGGGTTTACTCTTGCCGGAGCAATTGTGTTAGTCACATTTCTCTTGGTCTATACCATTCTTGCACCAGTTAAGTGATTTTACCAACATTTTGTTGCTCCCTAAGAAAGCTGGTACTCTGTTTTAGGTTGTAAAAGCAGTCATGAAGACATACTTTTTAAAGGGAAGGGAAGGGAGTTGTATATTTAACATATGAGTAAATGAAGCTACTTTTTTTTCTTCATTCGGTGTTTTCTTCCATCTCACCTGGTTGGAGAATCTAGACATCACCATATATCCAACTATTGGAGAAAACTCATGAGATCTGCACGGTCACCAATCAACAAGCCATCCTTTTGGTTTTGTGGGGTTGATGCCATTGAGCACAGCCCGAGACTTTCGACCCTCCTTTAGTGCCCGTCTATTTAGTTGAAGAGGGTGCACTGATAACACAACCCTTTCTGCATATAATTACTTGGGGTTGTCAGAATGGTTTTGAAGATTTCATTTTGTTACATGGAAACACTCTTTTTATAAACTCTTACTGCTGCAGAAAATTGCTTTTGATTAGAAGAAGCAGTCTCTTTTTTCTCGTTCATTTGAACTTTTTGGCAGTTCTCATACTTAGATTTGTGATGAATAAATAATCCTTTACTATTTTTCTTCTGTATATGGTTCTCATGTGTAAAACGTTGTCTACACGTGAAGCCATTGGGGAATACTGGCTATAGTCTATTGCTACAGTAAGCAGCAATATCCAGAGATCAGCAAGAAACAGCTGCTGGGATGCTGAGGAGGACGATGTGAGATATTCCCCAAGCAGCTGAGGAACCATGTCAGAGTGGTGGTCAACAGTGGGGTTCACCTCTTGATAATTATGTCCGAGAGTTCAGCTGTGATAAATTGCCAAAAGCCAAGCATTCGTGAATAAGTTTGCCACTAAGTCTGTCTTCTATGCTAACCTAGTTGCCCTATAGATCTTTATGCGATTTATTTTTCTTTCATCAAACATAGTGCTGGAGTATATAGAGCTTTAGATGCCAAAATATAAAGTTAATTCTATTCTGTTTTGCCACTTTTTTAGTCCTTTCACCATAAGAAGACACCTGTACTGAAATGTCTGCTTTTTACGCATTCAAGTGCTCTCCAAGTCCCTTTCACACGGGACAAACATTGGATCACATACAAAAGAAAATTAGAGAGATGGTTTAAATTTTGCCATAGCAAAGAATTTGTTGGGTCATGTGGACCATGGACCTTGACTTCCCCTTTGCTTTAAGTCTTTTGGGCAGCCATCGCAACAGTTTTTACCTCATATTATTATAATTTTTCCTTTACTATTCTAATCGTGGACTGGAGCGGAAGCTGAAATGTTTGCGACTTCTACTAGTGCTAATGACTTATTTGTGAAATTTTTGTGAAGTCTCCTGTATATAATTAAGAGTAATCGACAAGGTTCCTGCTCGGACCAATGAAATCATAGATAAGTGTCAAATTATGAACCAACTCAGTTTTAAATGACACACACACGGTCAGCTTACATTAACTTAAATCATTTTGAAATTGTCAAACTGTGGACTTTATAACTTAAATTAGTTAACATCATTTCATTTTAATTTGAGATTGTTTTTTGCATTATTCTATATTATTTGTGGAGCCCTAGCTTGTACGGGCTGAATATGTTTATACAGAGTACCCTTAATACCTTATATATTGAGTACTTTAAATCAAGTAACGGACACGCAGCTATATATAGATTTCACATTAGTCTCCCCCTGTGCATGCACATAATCCACAACATATATTACAAGAATCACGCTGTTTTGTTTTTATATTTTATTGAAGCTAAATAAAAGCAGGTTCTTCAGTTCTTGTAATCTGAAGCAATGGCTCAATCTGTCGGAGGAACCAAGTCTGCAGACACACAGAAGGCTAGGCTTCCTCCAAGGAGAGGTCAGATCAAAGTCAAGATAATGTCAAAGCTTGTAAACATGGTGGTTAAAGTGGCCTCAGGAGTGGGAAAAGTACTGAGCGGAAAGAAGGTAACGACAGAGGAAATAGTTCCTCCACAGCCGTAAAGCTCACAGCACTTATGTTCTGGAAAGGCATTGCTAATTCAAGCTGCAATGACCAAGAATTTCAATAACATGGTATTTGTACTTGTCCACCAATGCCTAATCTGCATTATATCGTGGCAGTAGTTCTCTAGGCTTTTCTTTAGAATTCTTCTGTGCTATATTATTCCAACTACTGTAGAAGTAGTCTCTCTCTCTCTCTCTCTCTCTCTCTCTCTCTCTCTCTCTCTCTCTCTCCTCGTGTGTGAACATAAGAGATAACAAAAGTAGTATATGGGCTGCAAAAGCTTTGTAATCAAGAAACCAGCGTTCAGATTAAGAAGAGTACTAATATTTTGTTCACTTCTTTATGTTGCTTCCACGCAAAAGAAACTGCTTTTATCTTGTCTTGTCTGCATGTTGAGTTGTTTGTATGTTATTGAAACATTTTATTAGGTGAAGAACATACGGCAGGGAAACTTGAATAAATCATGTTTGCATTGGTACAATGAAATAACCAGAAAATAAAATAAATTACAGTTTATTCGTATTTGATATAAAATTCGAAGGTTATTTTTAAGAATTTGCTTAATCATAGAAGATAAAGCTGCATGATGGATGGTGTTCTTGAGGGTTGAAGACTTTTAAGTGCACGCTTGCCCAGACATGGAAGTGCATTTGTTCTCTGCTTTTTTCACTTTTATTTTACAACTTGTTTCGAAAGAAGCTTTTGTGAATAGATTTGGTTCTACCCATCAGGGTCTGATTTTTTTTAGTAAAGTTTTATATTAGACATTTTCTTTGTTCGAACTTGGAATAAATTGAAGGTGGATCTACTAGGTAAGTTGAGGGAGAGACAATGCTATCCATAGGAGTAACTATTTTGGATTTTTTTTGTTTTTTTTTGTTTTTTATGATTATGTGGGAAACTATGGTTTCTAGATCAGCCATTTAAGTACTTGGTCATTGATCCTAAGCTAATACTACAATAGTGAGTGGCATGACTTTGATACATTGAAATGATAATCCTATATTATTATGCTGTTGATTAATCTCATTATGTGTTTCACTATTAGCACGAATGCTGTCCTGTTTATTGTCAAACTCCCGTTGTTAGCTAAAGAAAACTATTTAAAAAAGTCTATAAAAGTAGGCACGAGCAATCCTTAATGACAAACCAACAACACTCAGCTTGATTAATCTCCAATAAGTAATCCCCAAAAAGATTTGGTGCTTCACAGCTTTAGGCAACAAAATTGGTAAAAGTAAATAAATCCACAGTTGGTAATAATTATTCGTATATTACTATTATTATGCTTTGTCCCCTACAAAAGCAGCAACTCAAATGGATAAAAAGCTGCCTTCCTCATATCAAACATTTTAACATTACTAAGTAAAAGTTAAAGTCAAATCAAATAAGTTTCACACTCTTACGCTAGTCTCATACTACTACTACACGACAATGTGCAATTTTAAATGTTGTTTTTATAATTTTAGTATTATTTTCACCAACGTGTGCAAACTTTTGCTTACGTTTCGATGACGTGGCTTACTCATCTACGGATCTGTATTCACAAGTAAACACAATTATTAGTCATACATGTATGGCGTGTTTCGAAGAGTTGGCCATACAGTCTACTTTAGACCACGTATATATTGGTTCAACATGTTGTTGAGCTCCGACCAGACAGTAGAACAATAACTGTCTCTTGGTCCCCTTTACTCTTTTTCATTCCCACGTGTACTTGGTTTTTTTTTTTTTTTTTTTTAAGCTCTAATGTCATGATTCTCATACCAAATACCCAAAACTTTGTTGCTTTACATCTTCTTCGAATAAAATGATTCTTAGTTCTAGAATCTAGACCAGGCATGACCAATATATTTATGTATACTAGGTGGACCGCAATATTATCATGTACATAGTATGTATAGAGGAAAAAGATGGTGTATTGATTGTCATTGGCTCTTTTTATATATAGTAAGTATAGATTGTATATTATTTTTCCCTTGAAAGTTTTCTTCGGTAGAGACGTTTTTTGTTTCATTAACGTGGTGCTTGGGATAGTGGTGTGTGCATAATAAAATAAAAAGGGACTTGGAGTTGGAGCTGAAAAGCATGGTTTTCTGAGTCTAAAAAAAGAAGGAATAGTCAAGGACAGACCAGTGCTACCTTGTACCAATGCCAAATCATTCTGGATTGGGAGTCATTGGGAAGTTTATTGATGAATAAAGAGAACTAAAAGTCTAGAATAATGACAAAATCATCAGAATTCAGAACCAAAGAAAAAGTTATAACCCCTTAAATTGGGGGGCCAAATTAGATTTTAATTAGTTAATGGTTGCTGAATTAATAATTTGGATATAGATGTGTTTGATCATGAACAATATTCTGTTCTTGCTTTTCGGCAATTTTAATTAGTTGTCTATTAGCTTAAACCAATTAAACTTTGACTATAGTCCAACTATAATAAGTTCTTAAGATATTTCAATCTAACCGAATTCAGCCAAATTGGATTATGTCCATCAGACTTCCTTCTCTAACTTCTGAAAGTTTTTTTCGTTAAGTTAAATACAGTATACAAGAAGGGTATTTTGTCAACATAGCTGTGTAGTTTCAAACCAAAAAAAAAAAAAAAAATGTATAGAAAAGCAACGAAAGTGTAGTCTATTTTTCAAAATAGGAGCTATATTTGCACTTGCAAGTTGCATAAATGCACCCACTTTCTTTCAAAAAAAAAATTATTACATATTTATCCTTAAATGAAATGACTAAAATATACAATTACATAATGAAATTTAATAGTAAATCATAAGGAATATATATATATATATATATATAGCCGATTATGGTTTTTTCTTATTTAGTCTAGGAGGGATTTGTTATTTTTCTTTCTCCTAGATGGAGTACCTTTATGGTCAATGTGGGATTTTAAAATTAATAAGTGAATAAAATTATTGGGATTCAAAAGTACTTCTGATTAATTTGTTGGTTAATGGGTTAGTTTAGATCAAGGGGCGTTTGTGTCGACGTGTGCAAATATAATTTCCATTTTCAAAATTTTATAACAAAAAGACAAATATACCCTTCCATAAAATCTATGTCGTTTAAACGCACGCAACCCATATAAAAACCTCTGAAAAGTGGCCCCAAGGACTCACTGAGCTTCCCCCCACCCCAACCCCAAAAAAAAAAAAAAAAAAAAGTGAGAGTAGAAAGATATTAAGAGATAAAT
>JXTB01000815.1:4676-39890 GCA_002914805.1 Parasponia andersonii | reverse complement strand
TTTCATCTTCTTCCTCCATTGTCACTCCTCCTAATCCTTCTTCCCCTTCTTCCCGCCATAACCACCATCACCTCAAAGCTTCCAAATCCCATAGCTCAAAGCTTTCTCCCTCTAAGTTACCTCCACCGCCCTGGTCTTCTTCTTCTTCTTCTTCCATCTCCACCGTTCGTTCTCGCCCTCCTCCCTTCTCCGCCGTCCGATGGGACCCCAGCAAATCCCACCCCAGATACTTGGCTGATTTCGCCTCCAAGCTTGCCCGAGATGGGAAGCTCCAGGATTTCGCAATGGTGGTCGAGACTGCTGTGGGGGGGTCGGGGGTTGAGGCCTCGCAGTTTAAGTCTGCGCTGAGAGCAGAGCTTGTGGAGAAAGGGGTTTCGGGGTTTTTCCGAGATGGGAAAGTTCAGAGCTTCGTCAATGTTTTGAGGAAGTTGGACGAGTTTGGGTTTCCTCCATTGGAGATCTTTGATGGGTCGGGTATGGAGCTGCTCCGGAGGGAGTGTCACCGCATTTTGAAATGTGGCGATGTGGAAGAACTGGTTGAGCTCGTTGAAGCTCTAGCAGGTTAATTTTATTGATTAATATATCTCATTTTGTAGTATAAATTTGTCATTTTGTTTTAAGGGTTGAACCAGTCGTAATTTCTATTTAAATACTTTCATATATGTTAGGATATTGGACAAGTAGAACTGTGAGGTTTGGGCGCTTTTAACATTGTTAGCTGCATTAGTGGTAGTAAAGGTTAAAAGGTTCTTGGTTCTGTATGGATAAAAAGGATTTTTTTTTTTAATTTTAAAAAATCAATTTATATTGGATTTAAGGTAAGTTCAAGTTGAGGAAGGCTAGTAAGAAAGCGGGGGAAAACGAGGAAGATGAAGAAGCCATCGGTTTATTTTGATGTTTCCATATTGAAGAATTCAGTTGCTTGCCATTTTATTAGAAAGCACAAGAATTAATCCAGAGTATGAATGCATTTCTTAGGATCATTTGGGAAATTGGATAGTTCTTCTTTTGTCGTAGCAGATTATTTGCATTAGGTAACAGGTGATAACTTGGTTCAGGTTTTGGTTTCTCAATCAAAGAATTAATGAAGCCTTCTGATGTTATCAAGATTTGTGTTCGAAAAAGAAACCCAAAAATGGCAATAAGGTATAATTGAATTTTGTCTAATGAGTTGATCTATGGTTGGTTTCTTCGATTTTATACACATCATCAGGGAATTAGTTGGTTTCCTGACCTGGTTCGTATATTATTCCTACTTTCTTCAAATTACAGGTATGCTTCTACTTTACCACATGCACATATGTTATTTTGTGATACAATATATGCATTTGGAAAGAAAGGGGACTTGGGGTCTGCTTTGACAGCCTATGAATTATCCAAGCAAAATTCCAACAGTATTAATATGTATCTCTACCGCACGACAATTGATGTTTGTGGTCGCTGTCATGACTACATGAAATCTAGGGAGATTTATGAGGTATTTGCCACCTTGCTACTTATGTGACATGACTTAAAATTTTTCTCCCTGGAAAATCTCCATATTGAAAATGATGCAATCATCTGCAGTATTTTCTGATCTTGATGGAAAAACTGAGATCAGACTTTTAAACTTCTCTTTTATTTTCAATTACAGGACTTGCTAAGTCACAAAGTCACCCCGAATGTTTATGTAGTCAACAGCGTTATGAATGTGAATGCTCATGATTTGAACTACACATTTAGTGTGTATAGGGATATGCAAGTAATTCTCTCTCTCTCTCTCTCTCATGGATGGTGGCACTGTTTAGTGTGCTGTGTTTTTGGAATTTTACCTATTTTCTGTGCCCTCGATTACCACCGCTGCTTTCTTGATCATGCCATGACCAAATCATAACTCTTCTCTATCAATGTCTTACAGAATTTTTCTGTTGTAGTATCCAGAAAAAACATGCTCCTTTTTTTCTTGTAGTTTTCCCATTGAAATATCTTTTTGCTTATTCTTTAAAACTACTTGCTAAACACATGACGTTTTCTGTGATATCCTTGGTAGAATATAATATAATTCCGTGTCTAAAATATACCCAGAACCTTGGTGTCCAAGCAGACATGGCATCATATAATATCCTATTGAAGGCGTGTTGTCTTGCGGGAAGAGTTGAGTTGGCTCAAGACATCTATAAGGAAGTTCGACATTTAGAATCAAGAGGATTGTTGAAGTTGGATGTTTTCACATACAGCACTATTGTAAAGGTACATTAGAATATATGTCTCTGCTCAGGATATCTGCTGGTGTAGTCAACTTACAAACTTCTGCATAGTAAGGTACTTCATAATCAGTGCACCAACTTCCCAGGTTCTTGCAGATGCAAAATTGTGGCAAATGGCTCTAAAAGTCAAAGATGACATGCTATCGGCAGGTGTAACTCCTAATACAGTTACGTGGTCATCGTTGATCAGTGCCTGTGCAAATGCAGGTCTTGTGGAGAAGGCAGTCCAATTATTTGAAGAGATGCTGCTGGCCGGCTGTGAACCCAATTCACAGTGTTGCAATATCCTTCTACATGCTTGTGTCGAGGCTTCCCAGTATGACAGGGCTTTTCGCCTTTTTGAGTCTTTGAAGATAAATCAAATGCACAAGACTTTCGAAGATGGCAAAGGAAATAGAGATAGCAATACAAGTACAGGAGTCAGTAGCTGCTCTCAATCATCTAATTTATATGGTTTAAACTTTGCTAAAGAGCTTCCCTTTATGCCGACAACTGCGACATACAATATATTGATGAAGGCCTGTGGTTCTGATTACTACCATGCAAAAGCATTGATGTATGAGATGAACGAAGTGGGTCTTTCTCCTAATCAAATAACATGGTCTATATTGATTGATATTTGCGGAAGCTCAGGCAATGTGGAAGGTGCTCTAAAGGTAGTATATAGATTAAACTTGTGTATCTCAATTTCATTTTCCTTTCTTCTTGTTCTTTAAATCATTTTTAATCACTCGAGAAGTTGTGACAAGTAGTTGAATTGAGACTAAGATTTGGAGTTACATCTTGCGGTTCTTACATTTTGGAATAAGTTCAACGATGTTTGTTATCATATGTAGCTGTAGCATCAGTGACTCATATGAAGGTTAAACATTCCATAATTGTTCTTTTACCTATTGCCCAAACTTTATTAGTGTTAATGCTGTATAGCTTCACGAGAGGAGAGCATTTTACCTCAAAGGTCTATTTGGAAAGAGCATTTCACCTATAGTTCAATGGACTTATGTGTTTACTATTTATCATGCTAAAGTTTCTTGGCTGAAATTTTGTTCTGCTTGTAAAATAACAATTATATTTCAATGCAGATTTTGAGAACCATGCGCGAAACTGGAATTGAACCTGATGTGGTTGCATATACAACGGTTATAAAGGTTTTAAGCTATTTGTTATAACAGTTGTGCTTAACATTTATGGTTATGTAGATGGCGTGTTGTGTTATCTTTAATTAAGTTCCCCTATGTATTGATACATCATGCCCTTTGGTTAATAGGTTTGCGTGGAAAGTGAAAATGTGAAAGTAGCATTTGCATTATTTGCTGAAATGAAAAGAAATCAGATACAGCCAAATCTGGTGCGACACAAATCATCTTCTTAATCATATAAAATTTCCACCATGAATAGGCAAAGAAAGAATTCTGAGTTTAACCAGCATTCTGTTTTCTAGGTGACATATAATACACTTTTAAGGGCACGTAGCAGATATGGCTCTTCACGTGAAGTAAAGCAGTGTCTGGCAGTATATCAGGATATGCGGAGAGCAGGGTATATATCAGCACATTCTTAATTCACATGAAAATTTTCTTCGTTTCACTAAGACTTTCAGATGCTTGCATAATCCTCCTTGTCTCATTGCTAAGGGACTTATATCACTTCATCAAGTACTGCCCTTTCTTGCCCGACTATTTATACATCAGTTAAATGCCAGTTTTAATCTGGAAAATTAAGCTTTATATCACAGGTATAAGTCTAATGATTACTATCTCAAGCAACTAATTGAGGAGTGGTGCGAAGGAGTTATACAAGGCAACAATCATAACCTGAACCGGGGAGAGTTTAGTTCCTCCAAGACTGACAGGGAGAGACCTCAAAGTTTACTGCTTGAAAAAGTAGCTGAGCACTTGCAAAAGCATATTGCTGAAAGCTTAACAATTGACCTTCAAGGGCTTACAAAGGTATGCATGGCATTGGTCAGTGAGCTTTAAAGGCATACCATACACTGTTAATTTCGAGGGTAATACCAACCATGAATTGGAGCTGTGTATATACCGTATATAATTGGAGAACAAGCCACGAGTCTTTGGTTAATGTTTTACTTCTAACCTTTCTTTATGCTTTTCATAAAGATGCCATCTCTTTTCTATGTTGTCAAATTTTCTAAGAGATTTTGTATGACAGGTTGAAGCTCGGATCGTTGTTCTTGCGGTTCTCCAAATGGTCAGAGAGAAATATTCAAGGGGTATGAATGGACCTCTTCACTAGAAATTTACATTAACTAAGAGCCAAATCTATCTGATGTAGTTTTATTGATAAATGCTTGGCATAGCATGAAGTGAAACTCTGTTGAGGATTTAGCATTCCAAACTGAACTTGACAATTCCTATATTTATCTTTCATCATGTAACTACTTGCGGTTGCTATATTTTATAAAGCTGACGTGAAAAAGATTTGTTGAAAAAACAGGATATTCGTTGAAAGATGACATGATTATCACCTTAGGGATTGATAAGTTTGATGCAGTTCCGGATGAACAAGAACTCGAGGTGAAATATGCAATAACTAAACTTCTACAGGATGAATTGGGGCTTGATGTTCTTCCACAAGGACTTAAAATTGCACCTAATAAACAAATGCATTTAGAGAGTCCTGGCAACTCAACCGCAGAATCAGACGACTTAGAAAGTGATGAATTATCCACCGAGATGAGATATTCCACCAGAAGGCCTGTGGTTGTTATGCAGAGGTTACAGGTCACAAGAAAATCGTTGCAAAATTGGCTGCGGAGACGAAACTCCCTTGGAAGATGATGTATGGTAAGGTACATACCAAATTAAATGAAGATAAACTCCCTTGGAAGATGATGTATGGTAAGGTACATACCAAATTAAATGAAGATTTAGTAAAATATTATGAGCAACTATTTTCCTTTTTATGTATGTAGTCGTTAGTCATTACTGTATCAAAATTACAAATGTACCACATGGTACGCCATTCAAGTCAGCGAACTATCAAACGTACATCATAGAAAAAAGCAATAAAAATGATCTCTTTGTCTCGTTGATTCAACATGTTCTCTTACACTGATCCAGATCCTTTTTTTTTCCCCATGTTATGGTTGCAATGTATGATTTGTACAGCCTAATTAGTATACTTCATATTATGCAACTGAGACACATATTGAATAGGCCACTAAGCTTAAGTGATATAATCTAACAATGAGCATTAGCAAAAACATACAGAGACTCAAAAGTTGGTATTACTCATAAACTGAAAGATACATGAAAAGCTTTGCACTGTTTAGGCCAATCTTCCAGTCATTACATTGCTTACCACCACAGTGAAATGCCTACAATTGAAGCCAACTGACTTCACAGCCAATCTTGCTGCTGCAACTTCAGAGGCAAGTAGACCTCAGACAAGTACTGAAACCCGAACGAGCTCAAAGCCTGAATTTCCGCCTTCTGCTTGGTCTTCACCATCAAAGTGAGCTCCTCAACCCAACCCGGATTCTTCTTCACGAAATCCTCCTCCAACAAATCTTTCCCAGTCTTAATATCCTGCTCCGTCATCGGCAACCTACACTGCTCTGGTATCTTATACTTGTCCAAATCGCTCGGCCTAATCCCCAGCCACTTGATATCAGGCGTGGTCAAATTCGCACTGTCATACGACATGTTCTTCGACCCACATCCGTAAACGGACAAGATTTTCAAACCATACGGATCACTGTCGACAAGAGCGAGCACAGGAAGCTTAAGCTCCATCTTCATCTTCCTCAGGAACAACCTGGTCGCCACATCAGGCTGCCCCTTTGCAGTGACAATAATGCAAGGAAACCGATTGTAGAACCGATCCTCAGCCAATCTGATGTAAGCAGCGTCCTTCTCAACCAAGAGAATGAACAATGCATCACTCTGCATATCCCCAACTCGATCGATATTCGGTGGAATCGCTTTCCCGCCCATACCCATCTTCGTACAGTCGATCATATCCCCATTGTCGCTGAAAATAAGACGACCCACCACGACCCCTTTCTCCGCAGCGATCACATTGAGGCTGGAGCGAGTACAGCCCAGCATACAGGACACATCGTCGAGAACCGAATCGGACTGCGTCTGGTCCTGGAAGAGCTTGACGTCGGTGTAGAACAGGTCTCTCTTGGTGACATGGATGCTCTTGAGGCAGAGCTGGTGGATGAGCTGGAGGATCCGGGCGGTGATGGTGGCCTTCCGTACGGTGGAGATGTTGGAGTACTGGCGGAGGGCGGATTTGTCTTTTAACACGATGCGGTCGAGCTCGGGGACGTAGAGCTGGTTGGCGGCGGAGCGGGAGGGGACGTCGAAGGCGAAGCCGTTGCCGGAGAGGATGGAGTGGGCGATCCTGAGGGTGAGGGACTCGATAGAGGACTGGACGGAGGAGAGGGAGAGGTCGGTGACCTCGCGGCAGGTGGAGGAGAGGGAGAGGTCGGCGAGGGTTAGGGTTTTGGAGGAGGAGGAGGAGGAGGCCTCGACGGCGGCTCGGACCGAGTCGGTGAGCTTCTGGAGCGTCTGGAGGATGACCGGGTCGGGTTTGACCCGGCTCTTGAAGGGCTGGTTTGTGTCGTCGTCGGAGCCCGGGTCGCGTTGACGGCGCTTCTTCTTGTCCGCCATTTGGGAGAGAGAGAGAGAGAGAGTGAGTGTGGTCTAAGGATTCGAGCAGTGAAGGCGGGAACAAAGCAGAGTGAGTGGTCTGCCGCAAAAAAAAAAATGAATAACATGTGTACCCTATCAATGCTAATGCTAATATTGATTTTTTAGAATATTATTTCATTTTTACTCACATTAATGTTATTTTAAAATACTATATTTGTAGACTTAATTAGTTTAACTACTTAGTAGTGTCATGTAAACTAATCCGTAATGGACCTTAATGGGAATGTGAATTAGGAATTGTTTCCTTTCTCAGTTCTCATCCATTGATGTACTTACTTTTGCAAATTTTGGTTTAAACATCATCATCATATACAAGGTTAAATTGGGTAGAGATGACTCAAGTTTTGGTCTATTCAATTTCAAAATCTTTTCCTTCCTTCACAATTCATTTCATTAGGGATGAGTGAACATGCCTTAGTGTCATCTTCAATATTCTCAAATGCTATAGTATAAGAAACTCTAATAGTAATAAAGTTAAAAGTTAATCGAATACCAAACTCGGCAGGAAAAATTAACACAGGATGGTTTTCAAGCTTCATGCTAAATTTTAGTCTTGGCAATTGGCATAAAGATTCATGTACAAACAGTTGATACAACATTGGAAATGCCCTTTCTCTTATTTTGTCGTTTATTAGTTAACCTTCTGTATTTTTCACTAAAATGCTACCTAGTAGTCTGTTACAACTTACATGATCAATAATCAATATCTCAAGCCCTAAACTACTACCCTTTTCTTAGGACAGGATCTTACTCTCATAAGGCTCTCTAAGTAACCAAGCCAAACCAGGCAAGACTAGGGCCAAACAGCACATGACAGGGTTCCATGGGGCAAGTTTTCCAGAAGTGAAGAGATGCCTCTTTTCTTCTCTTTCATGAACAACATGCTTTCAAAATATCTTCAATATCAGGATCATCCCCTGCCTCCTTGTCCTAAAATCAACAAAATCACCGTCGCATTAGAAAGACAGCCACGATGAACAAAGATGGACATTCAATTCTTCATAGCTGTCCTAAAAACTGGCATAAGATTCTGAATACTATAGTTTGATGAACCATATATAGCTGTTCTGAAGATGAAGACAGAATTGGCTAGGATGGGGGAACTAACCTTGTGAATGTATGAGATATTAGTTTTTCCAGGACCTGCAACTATTATTCCACCTTGCTGCCTGAGACAAACAGTTAAATTCACTTCTTTGAACAGGCCGTTGAAAATGAAATGGAGAAACAAAAAAATAAGGCTGAGAAGGGGAAGAGTTTTACTGAGATGACCTCAACATAGGTAATGCAACATGTACTATTTAAACATGACAAGCATGGCTCCAATTGTTAGGTCATAATTCTATATTGGAAGTTAAGGTTTGGAACTTTCATTTTATACAGTCATATAAAACATCCTGGATTGGTTCAATTACCACTTTCTCGAGATATTGTAATTGAAATAGTTAAGTACTTCTTTACAGCAGATGTGACAAAGAATATCATAGTCCAGTTCTTTTGTTCTCTCGAGCAATTCCATTCCAAATTACCATTGCATTGCTTGGATGTCATAGCATTATTCAGTCAGTTACAGGAATAATTATCAGTTTCATGTTCTTCGTTTAAGCACTGCTGAACTTGCGTTCAACATCTGCAGTTGATAAACTTGTGTATTGAGCTTTAACAATATTTTCTCAATAGGGTAGTCGTAAAACTTATAAAGACATCAAAATTTGATTCTACAGTGCAACAACTTGTAAATATCCCAGTGTTATACGTGCATAAAATTTATAAATATATAATAATTATAGTTAAAAAGGCACGTACCAACCACCTCTAGCCACAGTGTCTTTTTGAAACGAAAGCTTCCAGTCTTGCCGATATCCTTCCATGTATAATTGTATTATTTTAAGACCTGCCTAGAGTTTCATCAAAAGAACTTCAATCAGAAATCCTGCATGCCTGCAGAAAATCCTAAGTGACAAATTCCCATCTCAGCCACCAGTATCTATACATGTTATTGCATTAGTAAAGAACACACAAAATTTCTTACTTACTTTTGGAGTAAATGTGGTTGTGACACCAGAAACAAATCTTAATGCCTCATATGAGGAGTGACTTGGATCTGCATAAACTTCTGAAATAGGAATGGAGATTTGTCATTCAAATGCTGTAAGAGGAGATAAATATTAGTACTAAGACGCTATAAAAATTAAAACAGTAGGCTTTGTTCATGCCAAGACATAATGTTCATTTTTGAAGAAATCTACAATGGCCAATCAGAGCTGTCATAGCCAATCACTGTTATCATCTTTGTCATCCACTGTTATTCATTTATAGCCATGAAAAAAAAAATTAAACCTTGATTTGCAACATCTTCAGAGCTGTCATAGCCAATCACTGTTATCATCTTTGTCATCCACTGTTATTCATTAATAGCAATGGAAAAAAAAGCCATATCCATCATGGATCTTGTATTATGGGCATTGAAATGCAAAACATTATCTTCTCACTAGCTTTAACACACCAGTCCTACACGCCTAAAAAATTTGCAGACAAGACAGGATTGATCGGGTTTCAAAACTGTTGTGGTCATCCTTAGGGATTTTCACTAAATAGAATAAGTAACATGCAATGACTAATATTGGCCTGTTGTCTAACCACACTCTTACAGGTGCATAGCAAGCTTGAAGCATCTGATTGTAACTTTTACATGCTTACTTCAACAGCTTCACAATAAACAGCATTACCAAAATCAAAAGATTCAAAACCAACTGCAGATATGTAATAACTAGCACCCGTCTCAGGTTCATTCAGCAACATACCTCCTTTGAATTTTGTTTGCTCAGAGAATGCTTTTGCCTAGACAGAAAAGTACCACTAGTGGTTATAACATTCAGTTCAATCATTAATATGAAAAACATATTCAAAAGAACAAAACAAACAGAGCATGAAGTTATGGATCTCAAGTCACAATGCAGAGCTCAGTTAAAAATCACTACGAGTTCAAATGGAAGCATCCTCAAAGGACATTAGCACAGTCAACAGAATCAAGACCCTAACTTTAAAAGGAAAGCAACTTTATAAGATCTCTCATCATATTAACCATTGCTAGCTAACGAGTGGCAGATGAGAGACTACATTCACATGAAAAAATACAAGAAATTATATGATCACCTACTTAAAGTGGATACAACTATGCAAGTCCAAAAAACTAGCCTCTCAGGGGATACCTGATCAATGCTGCCAGGTCCAATCAGAACAAGTGCCACTCCAGATGCATCAAATATGTCCTGTCATTTATAATTAGGTTACTGTGAAGATCCTAGTATTTGCCACAAGCAACAAAATAAGTTAGAATTAAAAGAACGGGCAGTGTGCTCAGAGATGAAGAACCAGTTTTGCCTTACTATAGATTTTCTTGATTGAAAGGACTCTAAATGTATAATTAAACTTGTCCTTGTATATTTTTCCTTTCTTTTAATAAATTTCCTTGTATGGAGGAGTATTCATTAGGGGGGAAAAAAAAAAAAACAAACAAACAAACATGATTTCCATAAATAACCGAGATGAAGAATCAGTATGCATTTGGAATCGATGTGTGTACGAATACATACTATATAGATGCATTGATATATTTATGGCAGTATCTACAAGAAACCTTTCGAGAAAACACGTTCCAAAAGAAAGTGCCCGAAGGGCTTTATTGCAATTGTTATGTCTTGCTTGACAAACATTTCAATTCCGCCCAAGGAAATTAATCACTGTAATAACACAAAAAATTTCCACCCCTGTGTTCACATTTCACACACTTATAATACTAAAGATGCTTAATTAAATTTTCTCCTCCCAAATTGGCTGCTTCTAATTTGAAATCCAGTTGTTACAAATCATTAGGAGAAAAATAAAAAGGGAATTTTTGGGAGCACAAAGTTCCCGGTCTGAGCACGTAAAAAGGAATCAAACGCAACCCCAATGAACAATACATAATCAAACCTATGTAATTACCTTCTTTGAGGCAAGATAATCAGCACGTTTGCGGCAGAAAACGCATCTGAAAACATAAACACAAATAATTTGTAAGTAATACAATAATTAGAAATTTCATATTAGTGTTGTGGTGAATCCAAAAGCTTAAATTACCCGAAATGGCGAGCGAATGCAATGACGGCTTTCCTGTCTTTCCACAAATCAGAAATTTGAATCTCATTTCCATTCAAATCAAACACTTTAACTGTATCCAACAAATTTGGTATCTCTTCACCACCCATTGAAGATTCAATCCCTGTTCATATAATAACTTCAGGAAATCAACGTCTAAATTTATTAAAATTCTATCATTTTTCGTTTGGTTACCGGGAAAATGAAGGGAATATCTATCTTTTCCCCTTCTTTTCCTCCGATTTTCTAGCAAGCCAAACAGAAGATTCCTTTAATATAAAGCTTTAAAAAAAAAGGGGGGGGGGGGATTCAAAAACTTGCCAGGAGAGCCAGAAACCGCAGAGGCTACGATAGGACTTTGCCGGGGTGAGAATCGTAATTTGCCGCAGTGACTGGGAATGGAGGAGGAGAAGCTGGGGTTGAGAAGCGGAGATGGGTTGGAGAGAACACGTGTCGAACTGGGATTGGCGGTTCTGTTGGGTTGGGGGGTTTTGGAGAAGAGTGTGGCACTGAGAGTGGCTGCCATGGATTCTCTGAGACTGGAGTTCGGTGGTTACTGACTCTTGGGGTCGCAGAGTGTGTGTTAGTTGAGACGGTTGGTCTTTTCTTTTGTGGGAAGCAAAGTCACACGTGGCAGTTGCTGGACTTCTTGCCTATAATTACTGACGAAAATCTTTCATTTATTGCGTAATTAATCTACTTCGTTTATAATTATTCGTAAAATAAGGAGTCTCGACCAGTGATGTTGCTCCGAAGACTAAGAAATCGCTATGACAGATGTGCTTTAGTTAAGGCGTTGGCAAATTGGTCTTTAGATGGCAGGTGGTGAACCAACAGGGAACGACGCATCACACGCTCTCGGACAAAGTGGTGATCAATTTCGACATGTTTAGTACGAGCCATTGGATTCTCAGATAGAAGGGTTCGAGCCATTGGATTTCAGCCGCAACATTGGCAAGGGCACCGGAGCGAGAAACAACCTTCTGTTTGGAGGATGTCCAGAAACCAGGTTGGGACCGGTTGATGGAGGTTTTATCAGCAATAAATTTAGAAAAAATCAAGAGATGTGGCTTGTGTGTATTGAGGTAATAATCAAAGCAAATAAGGAGAGAGGGATTTATAGTGGTTCAGCCCCGAAAAAAATGAGCCTACGTCCACTATTTTCTCACTATTTTATGAATAATAATGAACACTCAAGATTACAATCTCGTTTGGAAATCGGAAAGACTAAAAAGCTATTGAAGAATACTAAAAACTTAGACTACCCAAAGCTTGGAATACTCTAACTTTTGAATTACCCAGACTTGAATTTGCTCAGACTTTGTCCTCTCCTTCGGAACATAGAGCCCCCTTTATATAGGTAAAGGTAATCTTATGTCCCTAGGATTCTAATTGTATAAACGGGTAACTATATAACTGGATAATATAATTGGATAATCATTCAAAACAGATAATTACTTGATCACAAATAGGATACTTTAGTTTCTCTTTCTTTGTAGGTTTCTTCCGTAGCATTTACTTATTTCCTTCTTTTTGTAGGTTTCCTTTATAGCATTTACGTGTTTCCCTCTTTTTATAGGTTTCCTGTTTGACAAGGCAAACTGCACGAAAAAGGTCGCACAAAACCTGTGGAAGAGGTTGCATATAACCATCACGGAGGAGGTCACATATAACCCTCACGGAGGAGTTCGCATATAACCCTCATGCGACCTTAGGATTTTAGACCGCACAACAGGACCTAAAAATGCACAATAGCCACTGGTACTACGTCGGTCATCTAGACAACTAGCCCAATCTGCATCTGCGTAGCACGTGAGAGTGAGGTCGGAAGAGGCTCCAAAAGAAATGCCAAGAGAAGAGATAGCCTTAAGATAACAGAGAATTCGTTTAACTGCCTGCCAATGAGATGAAGTAGGTGTATGTAAGAATTGAAACACTTTGTTTACAGAGAAGCTGATATCTGGTCTGGTAAGTGTGCAGTATTGAAATGCCCCGACAACGCCTCAATACAAAGTAAGGTCTTCAAAAGGCACGCCATCATATAGGGACAAAGTTGGTCCAGATGCCATAGGAGTAATGTAAGGTTTGCACTCAACCATCTCAGCACGGTGCAAAATATCATGAATGTATTTGGTCTGGCGGAGATGGATAATATCAGTGGACTGATCAACTTCAACTCCAAGGAAATAGGAAAGAGATCCCAGATCTTTTAGTGCAAACTGATTGTGGAGATGACTAATAAGAGAGTCGATGAAAGAGGGAGCACTACCAAGAATCAAGGTGTCATCCACATATACAAGGATAACCAGAGTGGCAGAAGCAGTATGATGGCAGAACATGGAAGAGTCAGCCTTAGATGCTACGAAGCCCTAGCCAAGAAGACATGCACTAAGTTTAGTGAACTAGGCCCGAGGAGACTGTTTGAGACCATAAAGGGCCTTATGTAGCTTACAAACATAATGAGGATGAGTAGAATCGATAAATCCTTGAGGCTGATCCATGTATACTTCCTCAGTTAAATCACTATTTAAGAAAGCATTATTGACATCCAATTGGCGAAGTGGCCATCCCATAGATAGTGCCAAAGAGAGAATCACCTGAATGGTTGTTGGTTTAACGACAGGACTGAACATTTTAGTGTAGTCAATACCTGCAGTTTGGTGATATCCTTTTGCCACCAGTCTAGCTTTATATCATCAAGCTTGAGCTTCAGTTTATACATCCACTTACAACCTACTGAGTGATGATTAGGAGGTAGTGGCACTGGAGTCCAAGTATTGTTGTGAAGTAAGGTTTGGTACTCGGTGGCCATGGCTGCCATCCATTTAGAAGAGGTAGAAGCCTGTTTATAAGATTGAGGCTCAAGAGGCAAGTGTGAATTAGAGGAGACAGCAAGGTGGACCTTCGGTTTGAAAATACCAACTTTGGATCATGTGACCATGGGATACACGTTCGTTACAGCTGGAAGAATGGGAGCATTAAGACCTAAAGAAGTATTGGTGAGTGACACGTCAAGTAACATATTGGCAGGAGCCTCAATATTGGATAGGGAAAAAGTAGGAGGGGCAGTGGGGAGGACAGGTGGAGACGAGGATGGAGATAGGGAAGGCGTAGGGTATGGAGATAAAGACTGGGAGGATGGAGAACATGGTGAACGAGAAGAGGGAGAGGAAGAGAAGAAACTAGGGGCTATAATAGAGGAAGGGAGTAGGAAAGAATAT
Organism: Parasponia andersonii; assembly: GCA_002914805.1. NCBI lineage: Eukaryota > Viridiplantae > Streptophyta > Magnoliopsida > Rosales > Cannabaceae > Trema > Trema andersonii. The sequence goes on along the minus strand of JXTB01000815.1, from coordinate 25,598 downwards.
GTTGGAGAAGCAAAGGGAGAAGAGGTGGTCGAAGAGGAGGTGAAGAAAGAAAAAAGGAACTTTATTTCATTGAAGACAACATGACGAGAGATATAAATCTGACCAGAACGAATGTCAAGACACAAGTACCCTTTGTGTTGGGAGCTATAGCCAATAAATATACATTCAGTAGAGCGAAATTCTAGTTTATGCTTATTATATGGGTGAAGGAAGGGATAGCACAAATAGCCAAAAACCTTTAGAGAGGAATAGAGCAGGACACAGTAGTAAAGACACTCATAGGGAGATTTGTTAGACAAAATAGGAGTTGGCATGCGATTGATAAGATATGTACTTATGTGAAAAGCATACGGCCAATAAGAAAGAGGAACCTTGCTGTGGGCTAATAAAGACAAACCAGTTTCGATAACATGTCTATTTTTATGCTTTACATGACCATTTTGCTCAGGGGTGTATGGACAGGACACACGATGGAGGACACCATGAGAGGATAGAAAAGCAGAAATGGTCCGATACTCACTACCCTAATCTGTTTGGAGTGCTTTGATAGAGGTGTCAAATTGTGTCTCAACAAGTGATTTGAATTTTAGATAAGTAGGAAATGCCTCATCTTTTGTTTTAAGGAGATATATCCATGAAAAACGAGTACAATCATCCACAAAAAGTAAAAAATATTTAACACCAGTAATGGAAGGAACCGGTGAGGGACCCCATAAGTCAAAATGTACCAAATGAAATAGTTGTATTGCTCTGGAAGATGACAGTACAAAAAGGAGCCTGTGGCTCTTAGAAAATTGACAAGAAGTACAAAGTTCATGATTGAAATTCCTAGGAACACTGATAGCATTTGACCGAAGTGCATATGAGACAATTATGGAGGTAGGATGACCCAGGCGAGAGTGCCAAAGAGAAGCATCAGCACTGGAAGCCAGGAAAGCATGAGCGCGAGGAGGAAGGGAACCTGGAGTGGACGGGGAAGGTAGTGGAGGTACTAGGCTGAGCTTATATAGTCCATTAGCAAGATGACCCTGAAGACTAAATCACTCAATATAGGATGATAAACTCTCTAGGAGAAATGGAGCACACTCCAATAGTCTTGCGTAATGATTAAAATCTTGGGCATGCAAGGCTTTTGTAAATAAGTCACCTAATTATTTTTCTGTTTCAACATGTTCTATACTCACCAAACGAATAAAATGATGTCTGATGTATATATGCTTTGTCCTAGAGTACTGAACATGTTTTTTTGAAATGTTTAAAATAGTCACAGTGTCAAGCTTAATTCCATAATCACTAAACATTTGCTTCATCCAAAGGAGTAGGGTACAACAACTACTTGCTGCAATGTATTCGGCTTTAGCTATAGAGAGTGATATAGAATTCTGCTTCTTACTGTGCCATGTAACTAGATTGTTTCCTAGATAAAACCATCCACTTGAAGTACTCTTCTTGTCATCAAGACTCCCTGCCCAATCAGCATCACAATACCCTACAAGAAAAAGATTAGTGTCTTTGGTCATCCAAATGCCAAAATCTGATGTGCCATTTATATATTTGAGAATCCTCTTCACAGCTGCAAGATGTGACTCTTTAGAGCTGCAAGATGTGACTCTTTAGGATTTGCCTGATATCGAGCACAAGCACCAATACTAAAATAGATGTCAGGTCTACTAGCTGTCAGATATAATAGGCTACCTATCATGCTTCTAAATAATGTGTGATCAATGTTGATTTCTTTTTCATCTTTGCTCAACTTGATGTTTGTGCTCATTGGAGTTCTCATTGTATTTGAGGTATCCAAACTAAACTTTTTAATAATGGTCTTGGTATATTTTTTTTTATGAGATAAAAATGCCATTATCATATTGTTTGATTTGTAGACCTAAAAATATATTTAGTTCTCAAACCATACTCATTTCAAAATTAAATTGCATTAGTTTAACAAAATCATGAGTATGCTTCTCACATGTTGATCTAAAGATGATATCATTCACATAAATTTGAGCATAAAGTATACCTCTTTCAAATCTTTTGATGAACAATATTTTATCTGACCCACTTCTATGATATCTTTTGTCAAGAAAATAAGCGGTCAGTGTCTCATACCAAGCTCTTAGAGCTTGTTTTAGACCATATAAAACTTTTTTGAGCTTGTATACATGGTCTGGATGATATGGATCCTCAAAACCTACAGGTTACTCTACATAGACATCTTCATTTAAAAATCCATTTAGAAAAGTACTTTTGACATCCATTTGATAGACTTTGAAATTTAACATATAAGAAACAACTAGAAATAATCTAATAGATTCTAATCTAGTAATTGGTGCAAAAGTCTTATAAAAAATCAATGCCTTCAACCTGTGTGTATCCTTAAGTAACAAGCCTAGCTTTATTTCTAACCACATTTTAAAACTCATCAGTTTTATTCTTAAAGATCCACTTTGTTCCTATGATGTTACTGTCAGCTAGCCTAGGAACTAATGTTCACGCATCATTTTAATGAATTGCTCAAGTTCTTCCTGCATAGCTAAGATCCAATGTTCATCATCAAGAGCCTCTTTCATATTTTTTGGCTCATGTTGTGACAGGTAACAAATATAACTTACCTCATTCATGTGTCTTCTTCTAGTGACAAGAACGTTACTAGGATTCGCCAATGACTTTGTCTAGTGGATGAGCCTTTTAGATCTATGAAGGTGGTCCTCTTTTAAGCTCTTTTTGTTGAGTATGTACCTATTCACCACTTATGTCACCTGAATCTGGAGTTCCAACTGATGTATTAACTGTCCGAATACTTCTGTCACCTATTCTATCAGCACGATTATCTTGTTCTTTCTGTGACAAATTAGTGATAGATTCTACCGAATCTTTTTGAGAAAATTCAGAAAAATCATCTTTATCATCAAAAACAACATTTATTGATTACTATTTGAGTACGAATGTTGTAGACTTTATAAGCTCTACTATTCAGAATAAATCCCACAGACACACCTTCATCATTTTTTGGATCAAATTTATATAAGTGTTCTTTATTATTAAGTACATAACACTTTGATCCAAACACATGTAAGTACTGAAGATTAGGTTTCTTAACCTGCCAAATCTTATAAGGTGTTTATCTTGTACCTGGCCTTAAATGCACACAGTTGCTGAGATAGCAAGCTATGTTTCCAGCTTCAGCTCAAAGTTTTTTAAGAAGCTTCTTGCTATTCAACATAACTCTGGCTATCTCTTGAATGGTCCTGTTCTTTCTTTTAATCATCCCATTTTGATCAGGTATCTTGGGAGTTGAAAACTCATGAGAAATATCCAATTGATTCAAAAATTAGAATACAAGTTATTTTTAAATTCCTTCCCATAATCACTCCTAATTCTAATAACTTTTTTAATTTTGTATTTTTTTTCATTTTGCATTCTTATGACAAGATTCTTGAACACTTGAAAAGTGTCAGATTTTTTTCTAACAAAATCAACCCATGTAAAATGAGAGTAATTATCAACACATACATAAATGTACCTCTTTCCAGCTATGCTCTTTGTTTGAACTGAACCCATGAGATCTATGTGCATGAGTTCTAAGCACCTACTTGTTACAAGGTCTTGAAGTGACTTGTGTTGACTTCTTGTCTGCTTTCCTATTTGGTATGGTCCACAGGTGGGATTTTTGGGAAGTTGGAGCACTGGAACACCTCTTACAGCTTAGTGTTTGGTGATTTTGATCATGTGTTTGATTGAGATGGAAAAAAAAATCAGTAACATTATGGATGTTTATGTGCTATATCATTTCCGTATTTAATCAATTACTAACTTGTATATTCGATAGGTTCTAAAGAAACTACAAAAAAATTATTATCTTGTATATTTAGTGAGAATATTAATTTTGTACATTGGTCCGAGTTAGGATCGGAAGATTCCTTTATTTAATCAAGGTTATTAATTTATTTAACATTCATTTATCGAGGTATTACTAAATTTATGAGTCCTATGCACCGTGTTTACCTATAAGCCTATTTTCGATCCGTATTTTCCCATTTGTTTCAATTTTTTCATGTTAGAATATAATACTATTATTGGCCAATCTCCTAACAACTTTAGTTTTCGGGATAAACTGGTAATCTAACAAAAATGAATGAAAATGTGCAAAATCAAATTTGAGGACAATAGTGAGAGAAAGAAGAGGAAAATTGGAGATTCGGAAGAAAAAATTAATTGGGCAGAAAACTCTTAGTTTGAGCTTAATAATTCAAAAACCTTCAGAGACAAAATTGCAGGGTGACACGCTATTACTCAAAATGACACATCATTTCCTGTTTACAAGGTGCATTTTCTACAACATCTTTTCTGTTTCCAATTTTATTTTATGTATGTCAATATTCCTAACTAAATTTGTAATTAAATATTTTTACAATCTTGATGAGAAGGTTATTTACCAACAAATCTAGTACCTTTTCAGCTCAAGTATTTATCCATTTTTTTAGTTTATTATGTTTTTGTGTTTTTTTCGTAGATTTCCTAAATAAAAGAGAGTCAAGCTGAATTAGTGGCAAAAATGGGAGTTTCGCAGCACTTGGAGCAAGCCAGGACTCAATGAGACAAGCTAACACAAGAACGAGAAAAAAAGGCACTAAAAAAGGAGAAGTAGAATAAGTTCCAGCAAGTAGAGTATAGTATTGCTTTACAAGGAGTGCTGTAACGCTCCACTTCTAGAAGCAAAAGAGCCCTCAATGCTTTACCAGGAATGCCTAGGTTCTCGAACCCCTTCAGGATGCCCATTTTCGAGGATTTGCCCCCTTTTTGCTCCATCTAATAGCCAAGATTCACCTATTTTGGAGCTCTATATATATCCACTTAAGCTACAAATCCTAATATAGAGAATTGGGGAGACAAATACAAGAATGATCATTTATTCTAGAGAGATAAAGTTTGATATTTGGGAATTCTAGAAGAAAACTTGAGAAAGTTTCTTGAAAATTTGATGCCTTGAAGCTCATTTGTATAAGAGTTTTTTCTTTTCCTTTCTCTCTACCCTAATCATTATTGAAATTTGTATTGGATGTATTAAATAATTTTGTTTTGAACTATAAATTTCTTGATTAGATTAGCTATGGATTCTATTATATTTGAATTGATTTTCTATCTTAGGATTTGATATATCACTTTTATACTTTGCTTCAATTATTTTGTGAATTGTTTGTCTTATTTCCATTTTTAACTCATTTATACTTCTCTTTTCTTAACGATTCTAATCTATATGGCCAATGAATTAGTCTGTCTTAGGTTGTAATTTTTATACTTGAGAGAGATTAATTTCGTAACTCGAAACTAGGAAGCATATTTTAGGTTATTGTGAGATCAAGAGGAGAAGAACACCTACATAATTAAATTAGGAAGTTCTTAAGGGCTAAACTGAAGGAGTATTTAGATAAATGGAGTAGATAGAGATATCAATGTGGGTTAGTTTTGCATATTATCTCATTTAATACTCGAAAGAGGTATTAAGGTTATATTAGGTCCTTTGATAACTGAATTGAGATTAATTAAGCTATTAATTACTTAATTTGATGAACTTAAGATTAATTAGGAGAAATTAAATCCATAGCGCTTTCGTGCATAGTTATATCCATATTTTATTTGCTCATTTTCTTTATATCTTTATTTTTCATTATTTAATTTTAATTTTATTTTGTTTGAATATCTATGTAAAATTAAGTTATGATAATTTTAGTGTTTAACGATAATTTAATACCCAATCTCTATAAAATCGACTGTTCTTGCCACTATACTTGGTAATCTTAATTTTTATTAAGACTTTCTAAGTTAGTTAATAGGAGAAGAATGTAAAAAATGTTAATTTGATATTACGGTCAACGACAAATGCAATTATCAAATTTTGGTGTCATTACTGAGGAATTGCATTTTTATATTATTTTTAATATCAGGAGTAAGTAACTTGATTTACATCTAGGCATTTATTTTCGCTTTTCATTTTTAAATTTTATTTTTTTTATATTTATTTTGTGAGGTATTTGGAGATAATAGATCGACAAGTTCTCTCGAGATTTACTCAACGAGAATCTAAGCCATTTCATTGTACATAGTTGAGATACAAGATTTTTTTCACCATGTTTCCTAAGCATGGTTTCTCTTGAGAGTGTCAACTACAAAAGTTTCTGGACAATTTATGGCCTAAAACAAGAATGTGGGTAGAAAAAAATAGTACCACCACTTTCAATCAATTTTTTACAGATGAAATCTATTGGTTATTGGAAGACATAGTTGAATTTATTGTGATCAGAATTGTCCACAAAGCCACCTCGATTTAGGGAATAATTCCAACATTTTGGTACTACAGTTTGACACTCCGCATCTCCAAGTGGAGTCTTGTCCTTTCCTTGAAGACATCGTTGTTCAATTTTTAGAGGAGACAACACTTCGTATAGAGAAGTTGGAGCTGACGGAGACCGTTAAGAACCTAGAAACCGAATCTCCATCCAAATCCATTGAAGCGAAGACACGATCGTGGCAAGGGATGCACAAGGTGTGTATAATTATAAAAGCCACCATGAAGGGATGAGCATAAGCAGAAGGATGTTGGGTTTATTCAATGATGATTACTCTAGCGACGAAGAGGGTCAAGACAATACATGTGAGTCACTATCTTCGAAATCCAAGTCATTGTGTCATGGGTCATCAAAGTACACATCTATGTTGATCCTATGTGACCAAACCCTCTTCTATTGCATCTAGTATTGTTTGTTGAAGCCCACTATGCACATGTTGCTTGAAATTTCAAAAATATGATTTCGAAAGATGATTTTATTGAAAATGATTTTTGTAGTTTTGTAAACAAATCAAGAATACAGTAGAATTGGTATTTTAAAATTTTTCTTGAAACTTTATAAAACAAAACATAGGATCATTTTTTAAACTTATATCAATTCATGGATTTTGGTTTAGATAAAAGCTAGAAACACTTCATAATCATTAAGTCTTTCTATCTATTCTTCAGAGCCCATTAAATTATTCAGTGTGTAAGCACCTTCTTGATCTTGAATGGGAGATGAGAAGACGATCTAGAAGACACACTTCCTTCTCCATGATTGTATGCCTACGACCATGTGTATCTCTCCCTTACTTTGAACGAACACAAGATTTGTCCCATAGTAGCAACTTTCTATCACCTACTACATGCATAGTTACTGTGCATGTAATAGGTACGTGGCATTCTTACAAAGACTTAGGATAACTTTTCTCTTAAGTATTACAGAGGTGTAAACTCTATTGGGCCCATTGGAATTAATTGACAATTTAATTAGTATTGGACTATACGTGAGCTAGATAGTGGACCTTATGGATCCAAATGGTCTAAGCTCCAATAGGCTAATTACCCATAGTCATAATTAACTCTTAATTATGACTGGGCCTTGTCCATTAATATTGGGACACTCTTGTATAGACCCAATATTGCAGTCTTTGACTAAATGTCATATATTTTATGTGAAGTTAATTAACATTTTAATTAACTTGATCCATTTAGCATATACTATACTTATTAATATGCCCCCGATGTAATGCTATAATACTGAGGTGAAATTAAGGTATTACCCTCCTAGTATATATTTAACTCTGAGTTACTATTTTTTATCTAATGGATAATAATTGACTATAGTATTTATAACTGTCCATACAAACATAGTCCAATTCACAAAGTGAATATCTAGCATATATTTTTTATTATCCAAGTCCTTGAAAAACTTAAACGGACATTATATGCATGATGTCAAAATCATGAAGGGGGTTCTCTAAAATGGGACTCGACCTTTAGTAACTCAAAAAGCTAAAACCCATATAAAAAAGTCCCACAATAACTAGGATTAAGTTAATCTTACAATTATGCTAGAATCATGAAAGATAGAATTTGTGGAATTTAGAATTGGTAATTTATTTCTATTGCTTTAACTCATGAATCAAAACTTTTATTTGATGAATAAAGGTCTAAGGAACCTATATATGGCTGGAAACGCAGAATTTAAATGAAAGATTAAAGTTAGACTCAAAGCCCTAAAGTGTTCTAGTTATGGATTTAAGTATTGGCATGTGTAGTAGATTATATTTTTATATTTGTAATCTAATTTTCTAAACTTGGAGTATAGATTTTATGGATCCTATTATTTATTACACTCGTCTGGTAGATGGTTATGATGACACACAAGTGTAAAATTAGTTTTAAATTTTGTCTAAATGAAAGGAATTTAAGTGTATCTAGGTTGTTCTAAAAGATCCTATTTGAGTTGTATATGTGGGAATTGGCTTGTTGATTGTTATTGTAGGTGTTAAATCATGATTTTAATCATGTGGGGATGTCCTAAAAAAAGGGTAGGTGAATCTGCCACAAAAAACCCCTATAGTTGGGTTCGAATCTACTATAGATAACTCCTGTAATCAGGTACGAATCACAAATCTACTATATTTAACCTTGCAACTAGGTCAGTACTGTCCACATATAATCCCTGTGGATCAGGGTCCACGTGCATAGTCATTGAAGAGAGTTTCAAAATACTTATTTACAATAATAAATCACAAACAATTTTTATTTTCATCTCATTATAATATTATGGTCATCCCAAAACAATGTTCTTGTAACCATGTTCAATAATAATTCATATACTTGATACATAATTTAGTATAAAACATAGAATCATACTATTTTCATAAAAATTATGTTATTTCAATAAATAGTCTTATTACCAAAATATATTTTACTTGAAATCATATTTTAAAGAAAATACTTTGTAAAAAAAAATCTATTAAAAACAATAAAATAATAAAACATTTAGCTTTTGGACGAAGAAAACTATTAGAAAAGATCAAAGGTTACTTACCTCGTTCACTTTATTTATTTAACCAAATAATCAATATAACATCTCAAATACCTATTATCACACAAATAATATATAAGTATCACAACAATAAAATCATACTCTAATTATACTAAAAGTATTGACTATTTATTGCTCGCGTTCTATAGTCAACTCTATAGCTATTCCCAATAATGTCAATTTCTCACGATTTATAATAATAGTAACATCTTTTTAAAAATTATCAAATATAGGGAATATATTCTACAAGTCATGAGAATCCTAATAGTGCCAAGAATGCTATTATAGGATCTATAGATAAGCCCTATAAAGCTCCAAAAACCGCTGTCATGTTTTGCTAAAAATACCCAAAATTTTAGATTTTTCCAAATTCGTAGTACTCATTTTAATTGGTTATAACACTCTGGTTATAAGTCTGTTTTTGACAAATTATATACCATTGGAAAGATAATTCGACAAACTTTCTAACTATATCAAATATGACTTAATTAAAATAGTAAAGTTCTTGAAAAACTAGTCGGAACCTCTGCTATATTTTTATATATTAGCCCAAAACTCAAAGATTCATAACTTTTAATCCACACAACTAATTCACATAAAATTTGTCATGTTTAAATCCTAATATCAATAGACTTATTTCTCTATCAAATTCATCCCTATATTTCATAAATAATTATGGGCAATTCAAAACCTTAACCCTAGATATTCAATTTCAATCCTGAAATCAAACTAAAACATAAAACTTAATTAGTTAAGAGTTTATTACCTTAGAAACGAATCTCAATAATCCATGACATAGTCTCTTCATCTTCTTCTTTTTCTTAAACCTGTAAAGCTTTCTCTCTCTCTTTTTTTCCCTCTCTACAGAACGTATGTATATACTGAGCAAATTATTAGTGTGAAGGTTTCTTAAAGGGTCTCTAATAGAATTACCAATATGTCCCCAAATAATCTATTAATAAAGAGCTCTTTTGTCTTTTCTTTTATCTTTATATTATTTATTTAATACAAATAAACTCCTTTTTTTTATACGAGTTGTCACATTCTCCCCCTCTAAAAAAAAGTTTAGTCCTCTAAACTTGAAGTCCATTGTTCTCTAAAGAACAAAACTATAATAGATCCACATATTACTCAATTTCTAGATAAAACTATGATCAACACTTACTAAGTTGAAACAATCTTTCTATCACTATAATACGATCTTGAGTGATTGAAACGTCAAAGAGATATCATTGCTTTTAAAACTTATCTATCAATAATTTCATAGAGTTTCTCATTCATTGTGATAGTCGTTTAACACTTTTACCCAAAAAGAGGATAATATGATGACTCAAAATTTTCTTTGTACTAACAAAACTAATAGAAATTCTTAATAATTAAAATTCCTTAAACCTTTAGTACCTCTTTTGATTGCTTGCTTACAATGCTAAGAATACCTTTCTATTTCTTTGTCAATACTTCATATAGAGTTACTCTAATACTAGATCGAAAACTAAAACTATATACAAACATTACCAAGAGTAATATTTTCTTTCAAAAATCTTTGAAATACTGTTTCCATATTCTCAACGGTCTATATATATATATATGTACTTTTCTTTTTGATAATCCATCTTATTTCAGATCAATATTATAAAGTTCCAATAAATCTAATTTAATTTCTAAAATCACGTGTAAGGACTTATAAAGCTAAGATATAATATGACATCTTTATCATAAATTCAATCACCAGAGCTTACGTCAAATACCAATGCTATGCTTATAACCAAATTTCATAGAATCTTAAATCTCATTGTTCACTCAAAATAACCATAAAGATCAAAACTTAATCGATTTAGGAAATAAGCCAAGTCTAATAGTCGAAATGTGAGTATACTTAGTCAAATAATACACCATAAAACCCATACTTCATAGTTTGAGTAATCCTTAATAATCTTGTTATAAAATTCTACTACCGTATTATCTTTCGCATATAATACATCAAAAGTTTTCAACTTTTGTCTTTATGGTCCTTATTTGCTTTTCCTTAGACTAAACACTATGAAATATGCTAAGTGATTTCTTTCATATATTTGTCCTCAAAATTTTCTTAGGCCTTTATTTTAATACTTTTAGGATTTCTAATGTCTCATATTATGATTTCCTCAAAAATATCTTTTATAAGTAGGGAAAGTCAATAGAACTATAAATGTGAATAATTCTCCAGAAATCACAAATTTCATAAAAATCAAATATTTTATCAATCCTAGAAATATTAATCGACTTATATATTCTTCTACATAACTGATAGACTTACATATTCCACTATATAATTGTTTTAACCTTTTGTTTTACAAATACAATTTTCATTTTTTTCCATCACCGATAATAGTCGAGTTCTTAATAGTAAAATACTAAATTTTCTGAAAACTCTTATCTTGCAATTCTTCTAATTGCTCATCAAATAAGTAATCTCCAATTCTATTTGTGTAATCTAATACGAAAAATAGAGAGGAGTAACACCAAAGATTATCAATATAAAAGTCACTTTTTCTTATACGGTGGATACCTAGACTGACAATTGTAATCTCATTTAGAATAAGTATATCTTCCAATTTCAACTCTACTATTCAGTACTCTTAACCATAGCCAAATTGTCCTTTCACCACATATTGACTTTTGCTTAACTTTCAAAATAAATATTATTAAGATAACATCATCTCAAAATTATCCAATCTTATATAAGTCATTAAGGCTCTATAATTTTTTTTCCTAGGTAATATCATTCTCCAAATCAGTCTACCATTAGTTTTTCAAAATATCACTCTCTAAATTATTATTCTACCTATAAGCCGTTAATGCCTATATTTCAATCATATCATCACCAATATTTATAGAAAAACTCACAATAAGGCCTTCAACAAAACTAACTCATTTATCCTCAGTCCTCTAATGATAATAACATGTACTCTCTTCAGTTAACACAAGCACATAAATTGACATTTCTTATATTATCTCTTTGTCCTTTATCATCAAGAAAACTAGTTATTAATATACTCAATGTTTCATTGTATATTCTAGCCCATAGTTAGCACAAATAAGTTAACTTTTTGAAAGAATTTGAAACATTTTTTTTTCTATTATTCCATTAACCGATAAACCCAAATAAACATATCTTCCTCACATTGATATCATAACTAGGTAATCTCTGTTCTATAAATCTCTTACATAGATAATAGAAGATTAACAACTCCTTAGAATAATAACACAATTTCTTATGAACTAAATAATTTCTCTTCTCTAATAATTAACTTAGACTTTTTTTTTTCTAAATTGGATCAAAAACACTGAGATTCAGCTCAAGTGAAAGTAGAAGAAGATAGCAAGTAAACACATAAAATTTTAATATCAACTCCAAAGTAAGACTCAATAACTTGATAACTATCCAATATCCAATATCCAAAGTAAGACTAAATAAGAGGATTCCAATACCCTAGGTTTATTAATCAAATACGAAAGGAAACTAATATAAAAATATTAAATACGAGAAAACTCAATAGTCAACTAATAGATCTTAATAATCAAAACTTAATGAGAGTATTCAACTTTAAACGATCTCAAAAGTCCATGTTCATTTTTTTAAACGATCCAAAAAGTCCATGTAATGTATATAATCATCAACTATAAAGATCAAACTAAGTGTTCCATCAATACCAAAATATAAGAATGCGAACTTACTTAACCTACTTTATCCCTAAAGAGGCCAAAGTAACAAACTTATCAAGTTTAAATCTATCACAAACTCAAATGAATCTACAAACCATAATAGAAGTTAAGTCAAACTCAAATGATCTTAACTTAGTTACCGTAATATTCTAAACCTTATAAGATTGACTTATCACGATCCAAATTATCGAATTGATCCTAATTTCTGATACCACTTGTCACATCCCACACTCGAGGACGTGCACCACAAACCAATAAGGTAAAGCTCTATAGGTATGCAATGCATCTTTCAATAAACTAATATAATGAAGAATATTGGGTCTCCAATAAATACCAATGTGTAATATAAAATCTAACAACTTTTATAAAGTCTCCAAATATTCAAAATAATAGAAATTATAATCCAATAAATTCAAGATGATCAACCTTCTGATTCTTTATATTTTCTTAATCAAGATGAAGTAATTCCTATCTTCAGACCATGCACTTCAATTACTACCAAATAAGTTCTCCCTTAGTTATATCTCTTAACTAACGATCTTTAAAATTTGGGAGGAAAATTAAAGGGTAAGCTTAAAGCTCAATAAGTAACTAGTAACCTTATCTAGTCGGATCAAGTATATATAAACCAAAATTATTAATAAATATTTTTTCAAAACAAATTTGATTTCAAAAATCAGTACTTTTGAAAATATTCAAACCAAGTCATTTAATAAAAAATTTAACAAAAAGAAGCAATAAGTTTCCAAATATGTCTTTTCGAATCCCTTTTTAATCGATTAATAATAATTTCAATTATACTTCTCCCCAGTTTTTGGTAAGTATGGCCACACTTAACCCCAGTGACTAGGTCTGAATCTGTCATAAATAATCCCTGTAGCTGGGTCCAAATCTACCATAAATAACCCCTGTAGCCGAATCCGAATCTATTACGGATGACCTCTGTAGTTGGGTATGAATCACAAATCTACTATACTATTATATATATTCTCAACACTCAACATTCTTATGTGTGGTCAACATTATTATATATATTCCTATCTAGATCACACATAAGAATGTTTATAACTTTTCCATTTTTGGTGAAAGAGATTTTATCTTTTTCATCATATTCCTCAGTGTCTTTTTCTATTTCTACTCCATTAACAATCTTTGTAATCTTTAATGGACCTTTTGTGAAAATAGAAACGTAACAAAATTGGTCGTTTAAAATTTTTCTTTTTACAAAATATTTCGAATTGTGATCTAATATAAATTAACTCTTGCTCTGGATAAGAATAATACCCGGATTCACTTTACAACTTTATCGTCTTTCCGTCTATTCTCGAAAATTATTTGATTGATCTGGTGGGTGGTCACTTTTTTGATTCCCAATAAAGAGATCCGCAGATGAATAAGGTTAAGTTATGATAATCACGATACTTAGCAATAATTTTACTCAATTCCTCGTAGAATCGATAACTCTCTTATCACTTTATTACTTATTTATGACCCATATACTTACGGTTATTATACGTATACATATTCCATGTAACAATACCAACACACTCACAATGGCGATTCGACATCAACAATCTATCGTGGTTACGATCCTAACAATTCCTCCTTTTTCGGGTACATTGCTATGGTACATTTCTATGGTACAAAGAATTCTATAAAAGGATTTTCATAGCATTTAAGTACACGCTATGACAGCCCCCACTACTAAAAATCCCCTCTTTTTATAGCATTTTTCAAATGCTATTTCATTTACTATTAAATGTCTTTTTCGTAGCATTTTTAATTGTTGTAGAAACTCTGTAATAGTTCTCTTTAAATGCTATAAAATTGTCTTCATCGCATTACTTGATTGCTGTTAATGTACTAATAAAAACAATTTTATATAATGGTTGTCAATCTAGTAGGTATTTTTTTTAATCTATGTATAGATATTTTTTTAATTTATTAGATTATCGTCTAATAGTAATCTAATAATTATAATAATGTATATAAAAAGACGTGCATCATTAATGTTATTTCTCTCTCTTATTTTTTACTATTAAAAAATATACAAAATAAATTTTAATTAGATAGAACAATATCTAAGTATAAGTGAGAAAAAAAAAGTACATGCTATATTAGTTCCCTTATAATAATATACATAAATTGTTCTACAAACATTTGATTAATATATTTTACATAAACATTACTAGTCAGGTCCATTTCCCAGCTTCTATATATACCAAGGAAATGACATAAAGAATCCTAATAATTTTTTAACTGTCTTCTTATCCATACGGCTTCTCTCGTTGATAGCAAATCTAACAATAGTATTAGTTTTATATCAATTTTTCTCTTAATCAACTGCCGAAAATTTTTATGAATTTATCCTTTAAAACTGCCACTCAACCTAACTACCTCAAGGAATGTCATGTTTATAAAATGCTATACTAACAAGGAAAATTTTGTAGAAACGAGCTAAATATTTTTGTTTCCTAATAAGAAAATGTGGCTAAAAGCCTAAAACTTTGAGTGGAAATTAGGATGATTATTAATTCTTGGCAATCAAGTTTTACCTTTAGCAGTGTGTTTTGATTGTTTAGTTTGTAGTAGTTTTATTATGATATTTTAAATTTGCTCATAATTTTCTTTTTGCTCACTAGTTAAAATTTTAATTCAAAGCAGAATTTTGTGATCACAGGTTTAGCTTAATTTAATAAACCTACTTGCTTCCATTATTAAAGTCTAGAGACCAAATATACAATCTCTACTATAAAAAAAATTAAAAAAAATAATATGTAACAAGTTTAGTTTTGGTAAAAACTATTATACTTCATAATTTATTTACTTTGAGCTATTTGACATAATTTAGATAAATTAGAATGAGTTTCCTTTCTTACACTTCATTTTAATAAATGTGTACATTTCTCATTTTATAACTAGATGGCCGAGTATATGCCTTTTTGTATTTGGATATCTATTATATATCAATTTTATTCTATGTATTGATTATATTAGTCTTTATATTGGATACATTATATTTTACACTTAATATTTCCATTGATATATCGATCATTTTGCTACAATATCTAAAAATAAATATTTACTTAAAATGAATTTAAAATTTAATCATTTAGCTAATATTTTTCACAGAGCATATATATATACATTAATTGTTTGCTGGAAGAATCCAAATGAATTAGAAATAGATTGTCAGTACATTGAACACGAGTACAAGAAGTCCATTCAGTGTGCCCCTCTTACTCCTCTTCTTCAATTCAAAACCCAATAATGTAAAATTAGACTGCTCAAGTTAGAGAAGTTTCAAAATCTTCCAATGACATCTGGCGATTCCTTTGGAGACAATTTGCAATGCTTCTTCTTTACCTCCCACCAAAAATAATAATAATAATAATAATAATAATAATAATAATAATAATAATAATAATAATAATAATCAGCTCTCTTCATCTCCCAAGCCATGGTCTCCTTGTTTCATCTTATTTGAATTTAGTATCAGTTGGTACTCTCAGTACTTCGCGATTCTTCGCAGGAAAAAAAAAATACAAGATATCTCTTATAAAACATAAAAGGAAACAAAAAGAAGACACAAAGTTGGCGGGAGGGAATAGTTTTCTATTTNTTAATTGTTTGCTGGAAGAATCCAAATGAATTAGAAATAGATTGTCAGTACATTGAACACGAGTACAAGAAGTCCATTCAGTGTGCCCCTCTTACCCCTCTTCTTCAATTCAAAACCCAATAATGTAAAGTTAGACTGCTCAAGTTAGAGAAGTTTCAAAATCTTCCAATGACATCTGGCGACTCCTTTGGAGACAACTTGCAATGCTTCTTCTTAACCTCCCACCAATAATAATAATAATAATAATAATCAGCTCTCTTCATCTCCCAAGCCATGGTCTCCTTGTTTCATCTTATTTGAATTTAGTATCAGTTGGTAGTCTCAGTACTTCGCGATTCTTCGCAGGAAAAAAAAAAATACAAGATATCTCTTTTAAAACATATAAAGAAACAAAAAGAAGACACAAAGTTGGCGGGAGGGAATAGTTTTCTATTTCTTTTCTTTTTGTAATACATGTATTATATTGTATTTTTCTATTTGAATATATATGTGTCTCGATCATTTACTTACGATCAGTGTGTTGACAGAGTTATTTATGCCTTTTTGAATTGTTTACTCTACTTTCATTTTAAAACAATAATTCAAAAATACAATAATTCAAAGATTAATGAGATTCGTCGTCTTTAATTATTGTAGTTTTTTGTCTCATTTATCAGGTGGTACTTGTCATAATTATTTGACAAAGTATACACCTAGATAGTAACCTTGCTGAATGACAAAGATCTCATTCCAAAACTTAATAGAGATCTATTTAATTTAATTGATTTTCTAAACAATAAATGCTTATATCAATACTCGTTATAAAGAGTACCCTCTTTTAAGTGTGATTTTCCCACTCAATTGAGCAGAATTAGCCAAACAAGCACAATTAAAGGAAATGATGAAAAAGCTCTTTCTTTATCAATTTCGTTAGTTTAAACTAAGTTTAACATTAATCAAGCCCAAAGGTGAGTAAGATAGTGAGGGAAAGTAAATAACAAATTGAAAAAGAAGCATAAACATAATTTGCAGCATGACACCTTAACCACTACAATAATTATTAAAATGAATCATGAACAAGTTTTCCATCAACCAATGAAATCCATTTCATAGAGAATGTTCAATTATAAGATCACGTCGAAACTGCAAAGTGACTTCATGATGAGTAGGGCGAGTAAAGCCACCATTAGTAAATTGCCTGGTAATTCCATTAATCAAGTGATTTTTTTATATGAAAAAAAAAAAAAGTGATTTTGTTTTTATGTTAACAAGAAACCAAAGACCATATATGGAAACTGGAAAGCTTTCTTGTGAAAAAGCATGCAATTGCATTTGGTCATAGTCAATATGAGAATAATCACTCCTCATGACTCATGAGAGAGGGAAAAAAAAAATTAAAGTGAAAAAAGGGTCAATTCCTATTAGGCCATGGAATGAGCCAAAGCTATGTGCTAGTCGGCTTTTTAACTTAGTTCGGCTTTCTAACTTAGCTTGACGAAGTGGATTGACTCAAGTGGTAAGAGTACTCACTACCTAAAATCTTGGTTTTAGGTTCGAGTCACATCAGGAGTAGGCGTGAAAAATCTATTATTCCTAATCGGGTAGGGTGGATATTGGGTAGTAGTAGGTATTTTCCTTTAATTTGTAATAAGTGGAGATTATTAGTTAAGTCCCACTAAAAAAAAAAAAAAAAAACTTAGCTCAATTCAAATGGTCAAAGCCTTAGCATCAACTCGAGTCAAAAGCTTAGAAAATAGAGACAATAAACTGATAAATTAAGTAATTAAACAACCACAGTTCAACCGTTTTGTCGCACACCTTCCAATTAAGTATTACCCAACCTATACCAATTTTTCAGTATATGAAATATGATCAATCAAAACAAGAATAAAAATCAAATTGCTTCGACTTATTTAGAATTATCTTTTATGAAAGGAAAATAAGAGAGTTTGACTTGTCAAATTTGTTTTAATTCTTTGCACACACAAATATAGAAGCCAAGTTAATTCTTTCAACGGACAAATAGAGAAGCCAATTTTCATAACTCAAAATACTATTATTTTTTTTGACAAATTTGGATTTAGTGAGGTCGAGAAACGAATTTATATATATAATATTGCTATATTTCGAAATGGCACAAATTCTGAGGTTCGCGAATTGATAAAACTATATGTTTAACCTAGCATTTTTGGGTGCTCTAAATTCAGTGGTGAAGCCCGTTTCACGGTCTGAAGCTTCAATTGAAAATCAAGTTTTCAAACCTATCAATCAAAGATTCGAAAATGACGCCAGACCTTCCAAACGACACCTAAATTACGCCAAATTTTCTCCATAGCTCTGTAGCACTATTTGGACACTCAATTGAGAAAGGGGTTCAATTATCGAGTTTTATACATGATTTAATTAAAAATTTACCTTATGACTATCTTGTGAAAAATCGTGAACTAAATAATATTTTAATGAACTTTTGGAAAATCTTGGATTATTCTGGAATTAGACCGTGTGACTTCCATATATGTTTATAAAATCGTGATCTTAGGTGATTTAGCGGATTTTCTACCTGAGGTACAATAAATTCCATAATAATATCAAGCAGAATTTTAAAGCATTGTTTGGTTATGTTCTGCGTGGTTATTATATATATATCTTGTTACATGTTGTACATACCATAGGATCACACATGAGATACATCTTAGGCATTGCAATTTTGTAGTTAGCGGACTAGTACAACCGCCTTCGGTGAGAGCCCATAAACCCGTGCGGAGTTTTTCTCTGATTATTCCCATTCGGTAGGTGTAGGCATTTAGTTGTCCCTCTGGTTTGGTAGGCTAGACGCATGAGTGTCCCTATGGTTTTTCTAGGATAGTTATTAGGCAGAGAATACTTAGTACATGTAGTACGAGTTACTCTAGTTTGTGATGAGAGGGTATGAGCCCATGGGATATGTTGATTTATGATATGTACAAATGTATATTTCTGGTTTTGGTTTTAAATACATGACTATTTTGGATATTAATTATTTTATATCTAGTTTATAAATGGATTTTGGAAGAGGTATTAACCATGCAAGTTTGATAAAATTGCAACAATTTTTTTTTAAAAAAAGTAATTGAATTTCTACTGAGTATTCACATACTCACCCCTTACTTCTTCCCCATTTAAGTGTCGATTTATTTTATGGTAATTATTCTGGTAGCCTGGCAAGTATGCTTGGTATATGTTTGTAGTTACAGTTTTCTTCATTGGTTGGTTAGTGTATCAATTTTCATTTTCTAAATCAAAATTTATTTAGCCAATAGTAATATATTTACTGAGCAGATGTATGAGGACGATTTTTATTATTAAATCGAGTACTTGAAAAATAAAGTGATTTTAGGTAAACTATTTGAACATTGGACCTAGGTTTTTAAATTGTATTGTTTCATTAAACTTCATGAAATAACACAAGTTTTTAAACTAGTTAATTAGAATTTTCGCTAAATTTAAAATGAAGAATTTTTTGGAAATTTTAAACGAAAAAAAGGCCCTGGCCCAAGCCCAAGCCCAGATAATTATTTAGATAATTTTATGGGCTAGGCTAGTTTTATGAAACTATTTACAGCAATATCACTTTTTATGAATATGATTTGTAAAAATACCAAAAAGAAAAAAGGAGGCTCAAGAAGACTAGCGGATAGCTTTCGGGCCTGCGTGCCTTTGACTCTTTGTAATTTTATTATTATTGGGTTGTAATTTCCTAAGGGACCTGACCAAATATCATTTATTTTATTTTATTGTTATATTATATATAATATGTATAACATGATCATGCATAATAACATACCATTCATTATACCCACTCATAGTCATTTATGAATGTCATGCATACATGTTATATTCACGCTAAAATATTTAGTTAGAATATGACTAATTTAATTGGATTAAATAATTAAATAGGAATAAAAAAATTGAATAATGTGATATAAATTTAATAGTTAAATTTTGGTAATATCACACTTATTTAATTTAGGCTATCTTTATTACCAATTAAAAAAAATGAGCACTAACTATTACCCGTCAACTCAAAAAGGGAACAAAATCCATTTTTTTTTTAAAAGTGGGGCTTAACTAATAACTACTATTTACTACAAATTTAAAAGAAAATAACACACACACACTCTATCAAGGTTTGAACATCTGACCCCCCAAACTCACACATACATCCCTCAAATTTTGAATCAACTGAGCTAAAATCCATTTCGTAGGCCAACTTAAAGCAGGCCCACCGAACTGTCGATAGAAGTAACAGCTACTATATCAATAATTCTTTGGATACTCTTCTTGTTTCCCCTTCAACTATATAAGGTGCTCAATATGTCTCTATTATTATTACTAGTATTATTATAAGTTTCAATTTTATCCCTTAACCATTAAAATCCTCACTTTATTAACTATTAAGCAAAGTGATAAAAATAACATGTGCCATTACACTCGTACGGATTTTCAACAAACATTTTAAACTTATGAAAATTATCATTTTACTTGCTTGATAATATCGTGATATTAGTGGTTTGGGGACTGTTGTGCGGTCTAAAATCCTAAGGTCGCATAAGAATTATATGCGACCTCCTCCAAGAAGGATATATGCGACCTCTTCCGCAGGTTTTTGTGCGACCTTCTCCGTCCAGTTTTCCTTAACAAACAGGAAACCTATAGGAAAAGGGAAACACGAAAACACTATAAAGGAAACCTACA